>JAVSBU010368051.1:0-24675 GCA_033118015.1 Loricariichthys derbyi
AGGAGTAACAGGTGAAACTAATTTAGGGCGTGATACAGCGCCGTGCCGCTAGATGGCGCCAAACGCTTACAAACGGCAGCACAGCCGCCCTAAGATCCCACGAAAGAGGCTGTTAAAGCTGAACACAGCCTCTTCGTTACACCACCATATCAGTGTCACTGCAGGACTGCGAATGATCCGCCACCCTAATAGTACTTGATCTGTGCTGGTTCTGTGGGGGTCCTGATTACTGAAGAGCAGGATGAAAGAAGGCTAACAAAGTATACAGAGCAACAGATATTCTCTAACTGCAGAACTACAAAGTGCACCTATATGGTAAGTGGGGCTGATCAAATGGACAAGGAGTGTAGAAACAAGGAGGTGGTCATAATGTTATGCCTGATCGGTGTATATAATGAATACAACTTTGTGTTACAATTATGTTATTAAAGGACTTGTGCTGAATCTACAGAAGTGCTAATTGCAAGTCCTCGACACTCAGATAAAAGACCTGACTAGAAGAGTAGTTGTTTAAACTCTATTTTGCGAGGTTTTAAAACTTCAGGTGTGCGCTATTTAACAACTATTCGATCAACTTCTGTTTACTTTAATAACCAAGGTGTTAATGATCATAATAAATTATAATAGGAAATAAAAATCTGTCTTTTAATTTTGGATGATGCACTGTAAACATCTGGTCAAATTAAAAACAAGGTTTAGCATGTGTATTTTTACTTCTGTAATTATTTTATGTCATACTTTGATGTTTTGTTTGCATCTTTTGTTTATTTACTTTCATGAACACGTGGATTCACTTTCTTCGGGCGACCCTGGTGAGGCCTGTTGTGAGTGGAGCCTGTCCTGGAAAACTGCCAGATAGTCTTAGTCACCTTGTTAAACCAGCCACTAGGGAACAGTAGCCAGAGTATCTTTTTTGCCAGTTCCAAGCCCGGGAAAATGGTGAGGCTTGTGTCAGGAAGGGCATCCGGCGTAAAACACTTTGCCAAAACTAACATGCGATTTCACCCAAGTGACATCATACCGGATAGGTCGAGGCCCGGGTTAACAACAACCTCCACCGGTGCTGTTGACAAACAGGGTGCTGGTGGAAATTGTACTACTGTTATTCTTCGACCAAGAGGAGGGACACGATTCAGGTGACAGAAAGAGGAGGAAAGTCAAGAGTGTAGGACTGAGGGTGTCAACTCTAAGGCAAAAGTAGAGAGCTGGCTGACATGATGCAGAGAAGGAAAGTAAATATGTTTTATGTGTCCAAGAGACCAAGTGGAAGGGTGGCAAGATATACAGCATTGGAGCAGGGTTCAAACTGTTTTACCATGGTGTGAAAAGAAAGAGAAATGGAGTAGGGGGGTCTTGAAAGAGGAGTTAGCAAAGAAGGTTGTAGGGGTGAGAAGAATGTCAGATAGGGTGTTGTGTCTGAAGGTAAAAGTACAAGTTCTGGTGCTGAATGTTGTTAGTGGGTATGCTCCACAGGTTGGATGTGAGGAAGAGGAAAAGAGAAGTTCTGGATGAATCTACAAATGGTGATAGTGAGTATTCCCAGGGAGGAGAGAGTGGTGATCAGAGGAGGCATAAATGGACATATTAGTGAAGGAAATTGTGGAGATTAGGATGTGATGAGTAAGTCTGGTGTCAAGGAAAGGAACAAGGAAGGGCAGATGGTTGTGTATTTTGCCAAGAGGATGGAATTGGCTGTAGTCAACACTTATTTCCAAAAAAGGGAGAAACATATGGTGACATATTAAGAGTGGAGGAAGGAGTACAAAATTAGACTACATTCTGTGTAGAAGAGGAAACCTGAGGGAGATTGGGGACTGTAAGGTTGTGGCAGGGGAGAGCGTGGCCAGGCAACATCGGATGGTGGTGTGTAGAATGACTATTGTTGTGAAGAAGAGAAGAAGAGTCAAAGCAGAGAAGAGCAAATGGTGGAAGCTGAGGAAGGAATAATGTGGGGAGGTCAGCGAGGATCTGTTAAAGGCTCTGGGTGGTAAGAAGGAGCCTCTAGATAACTGGGCTACTACAGCAACGGTGCTTAGAGAGACAGCCAAGAAGGTACATGGTGTATCATCTGGACAGAGAAAAGATGACAAGGAAACCTGGTGGTGGAATAGTGCAGTACAGGAAGCTATTCAGAGGAAGAGGTTAGCCAAGAAGAAATGGGACAGTGATAGGACTGACGAACGTAGACAGAAATTTAAGGAGATGCAATGTACGGCATAACGAGAGGTAGCAAAATCAGGCATATTAGGAGCTGTTTGGAAGGCTGGACAATAATGGTGGTTAGAAGGACTCGTACAGATTGGCAAGACAGAGGAATCGGACTGGAAAGGATATTCAGCAAGTTAGACTTGTTAAAGATAGGAATGGTCTAACAAGTGAGGAGAGTGTGACGGGAAGATGGAAGGAGTACTTTGAGGAGTTAATGAACGACGAGAATGAAAGGAAAAGAACATTGCAGAAGTCCTAGAAACTGTGGATCAGGAAGGGGGAAAGATCAATGAGAATGAAGTTCAGAATGCTTTGAAGAGGTGGAAGAATGGGAAGGCAGTTAGGCCTGATGACATACCAGTGGAGGTATGGAAATGTCTAGGTGAGATGGTAGTGAGATTTTTGACTCAATTACTCAAGGCCATTGTTGAGAGTAAGAAAATGCTAGCAGAATGGAGGAAAAGTGTGTTGGTGCCCATTTTTAAGAGCAATGGGGATGTACAGACCTGTAGCAACTACAGGGGAATTACATTGGTGAGCCACACAATGAAAAACTCGGAGAGAATTGTGGAAGCTAGACTTAGACAAGAGGTAACTAGTTGTGAGCAGCAGTATGGTTTCATGCCAAGAAAGAACAGCACGGATGCCATCTTTGCTTCGAGGATGCTGATGGAGAAGTACAGAGTGTGTCAGAAAGAACTTCATTGTGTCTTTGTTGACTCAGAAAAAGCAAAAGTTTCAGGTGTGATGTGTGACAAAATGGTGGCAGCAAAGGTAAAAGGAAAACTTTACAAGACTGTGGTAAGACCAGCCATGTTGTATGGTTTGGAGACAGTGGAACTGAAAAAAAGACAGGAGAAAGAACTGGAAGTGACAGAGCTAAAGATGTTGAGGTTCTCCTTGGGAGTGACAAGGAGACAAGGATAAAGTGTGGAATGAGATCATTAGACGTACACCACAAGTTAAACAACTAGGAGATAAAGTTAGAGAGGCCAGACTGAGATAGTTCTGACATGTACAAAAGAGGGACAGTGGGTATATAGGTAGAAGTATGTTAAAAAAAAGACAAAGAGGAAGGCCAAAGAGGAGCTATATGGATGCAGTTAGAGAGGACATGGAAGTAGTTGGTGTGCTTTTAGGTGTGAAAATATAATGACGTTTTGGGTCATATTTATGTAGAAATATAGAAAACTCTAAAAGTTTGACAAACTTTCAAGCACCACCGTACACTCCTTCAACACTCACATACACACACACATACAGCACAAATACATACACGTACAATCCCTCAACACACAAACACACAGGTGCACACAAACGCACAGCATAAAATACATATGCATCTTGTCCCTCAATGAACACACACGCAGACATCCACACACACACACACACACACACACACACACAGAAATTCAGTCAGGTGTTGACCTACAGTCAAGAAAATCGGCACACTCGCGCCCACCTACAAACTGAGGTGATGGATTGTGCCTTTTGGACAGGGCACAGAGGCCTGTGGTAGGGCAATGACTGTAATTCAGTCAGCTTTTGATGTACAGAGAAGAAAACTGGAAGCCTTGTCCCATGCACCTTTCAAGCACTGTTGTAGTTCCTTCAGGAAATGCAGATCTAGTTATTATATTATCTTTCTTATTCTTCCACACATTTCTGCATTCATTACAGCCCAAACCGCTTATCGTACAGGCACAGTTCAAACACAGTTGCATAGATAATGTGTGGAGTTGGTCTTTAATTTTAATTTATTGTTTTTAAAACATTTAGGTTTAAAAAATGAATATAGCTCATAGAAATGCACTAATTCAATGTTCAGAGTAAAACTGTAACTGACATTTTCACAGACTCAGAG
Source organism: Loricariichthys derbyi (assembly GCA_033118015.1). Classification (NCBI taxonomy): domain Eukaryota; kingdom Metazoa; phylum Chordata; class Actinopteri; order Siluriformes; family Loricariidae; genus Loricariichthys; species Loricariichthys derbyi. The sequence continues at coordinate 4,073 of JAVSBU010368051.1, forward strand.
CAGCTGGGTAGGTAAATGTTGGAACATGACCTCCAAAGTTTTGGGACACTCACACACGTGATTAAAAGTACTGGGACACACCTCCTCACATGACCAAAAGTGTTGACACGCCCCTGCACGTGACCAAAAATGTTCCAACATGCCCCTACTCGCTGACAAAATAGTTTACTTTTCTTGTCTAAATATTTAACCACAAAAAAAAAAAAAACCTTTAGTCTCTGCAATTAAAATAAATTATGATTCTCACTGAGAACGGGAATACGTCTGCAAGTATGACTGCGCCATCTGCTGTTCAGAAAAGGGATTGCATTACATGGCGACAAAAATCAAGTACAGTTGCAATCAGAAATATTCAACCCCCTCAACTCCATAGACATTATAGAGATGTGGATGAAAGATAATGATAATAAATGACAAAAACCTCATTAAACACCAGACAGTATTTATTAATACAAATGTGAGTTATTTTGGCAACAGAAGTTGACTTAACTTTGAAGTTCAAATGAGAAATGTAACTCTTTGAACACATATGTGTACCATTATTCAATTCCCTGCTTTAATACTTTGTAGAGCATCCTTTAGCTTTTATAACTTCCAACAAACATTTTCAGTAAGTATTAACAAGCTGCTTACACCTCTCAATTGGAATCTTGGCCCATTCTTCACATGTAAAAGCTTCAGTTTAGTTAAGTGATGTTTGATGGCTTCTGTGCTGCAATTGCCTTCTTTAAATCCCACCAATGATTTTCAAACTGGGTTTATATCTGGTGACTGAGAAAGCCACTATAGGACATTCCAGGATCTTTTTCTCAACCAAGCTTTGGTTGACTTGAACGTGTGCTTTGGATCATTGTCTTGCTGGAAGGCCAATGATTGCCAAGGTTTAATTTGTCAACAGATGGCATCACATTCATATTTAAATGGCCTGGCATTTCTGAGAATCCATGATGCCAGGTACACAATCAAGTTTGTCAGTTCCTGCTACAGAAAAATAGCACCACATCATCAATAGCCCATCTCCATGCTTATGTAGGGACGGTATTATTCTGGTCATAAGCCGGGCCTTTTATGCACCAGACATATCGCTGGTCCACATGTGCAAACAATTCCAGTTTCGTTAGTCCATAGATTCTGTAGCCTTATCCAAATTCCTCCTGGCATATTCTAGTCGACTTTTGATAATTCTTTAGTTTAAGACTGGCGTGTGTCTTGAAGTCCGGCCATGAAGTCCTTGTTTATTCAACTTATAGCTGCTACTAAAGCACTTGGTCCAGCCTTCATCAGGTCATCTTGTAGGTGTCTTGCACTCACACAGGGGGGGTTTTCTTAGTTGTCCTAAGTTGCTAAAGGGCCTTGATGAAATTTTGGGCTTTTTTTTCACGGCCAGACAAGTTTGCAGCTGTTCCATAACTTTTAAACTTCCTTATAATGCGCCTAATGGTGTCTCTTGGGATGTTATATTTTTTGAAAATCTTTTTATACCGAAGGTCCTTTAGGTGTGATGAAATAATCTCGTCTCTCAGCTTTTGTGGAAGTTCCTTTGTCTTTTCATGATTGCAACTGACCTTGAATTCCTTCATGGGTGGGGTTTATATATGTTTCATAGCTGAAGCAAATGAAGGATCATTATAGATTTCTCAAAGGCTTAATTATGTTTCAACTCCACTTTAGTGCATAAAAACTGCTAGAAAACTTTAATAACAACAATATTATGACCAGATAATGACGAGAGCTATTTACCTCAGACACTGAGGAAGAAGACTGTGATGGATTTGTGGAAGAGGAATAAACTGAAAAAGTGAATGTATTGTTTTGTATTTTATCTTAAAACTGAACAATGTTGAGAGTTATTGTGAATGAGTTGAATACTGTTTTGTTTCACCGAATGCGCGTTATAATCCGATCCACTTTATGCATGGAATTAGACCCATTCATTGATACTGCACTTTATTATCTGGAAAATACGGTACCAATGGACATGCCCACATGCGCATCAGTGATACTTCAGTAATAAATGAATCCAGAAAAAACAGAAGTGTGCATCTATATGGATTCATCATAAAATAGGCAGTACTACAATCCGAACTCGCTAGGATTAAACAAACTGTGGATATACCATAAACTGAAACCCACAGTAGCAGGAGTGAACACATGAACAGATATTTTTCTCTAAACGCTGTTTTATGGGACCCGGCTGCAAATTAACATTAGGGGAAAAACTGCTCAAGCTTTTTACTTTACAGATGAAATTAAAACCAAACAGGTGTTCCGAGGGAACAAAGCTCGATGGCCACTGTTGGAGGACAACAAACTTGAACAGTGGGTTATTGAACAGCAGGTGGAAGCGTCTCTACAGTCTCTAATCAACTATTCAGGCTTTCATGAAGTGCACAATCATCACTAAACGGCTAAGTAACAGCAATGAAACTGACTCAGATAATGACGAGAGAGATCCAGAAATGCTTGATGCTGAAATCACCCAACTACTTACCTCAGACACTGAGGATGAAGAATTTGATGGATCTGTGAAAAAGGAATGAACTGAAAAAGTGAGTGTATTGTTTTGTATTTTATCTTACAACTGAACAATGTTGAGAGTTTGTGTGAATGAGTTGAATAAAGTTTAACTTATCTGACTGTTTTGTTTCACTGAATGCACCTTATAATCCAACGTGCCTTATTTATGGAATTAGACCCATTCATTGATACGACGCTTTATTATCTGGAAAATAGGGTACCAATGGACATGCCCACATGCACATCAGTGATACTTCAGTAATACATGAATCTAGAACAAGCCAAGAACAAGTGTGGATCCATATGGATTCATCATAAAACAAACAGTACTACAATCCGAGCTTGATAGGATTCAACAAACTCTGGATCAGCCCATAAACTGAGACTCACAGTAGCAGGAGTGAACACGTGAACAGATGTTTCTTTTTTTTTTTTTTTTTTTTTTGGTAGTCCTATTTATGCTATTAAAATGATGACCAATTAAGATTAGTTTATTTTTGACAACCTGCTCTATAAAATAAAGCCATGCTGAATGTGCAAATTATCTGGTTTCACACAATAAGGGAACATGGCTTAAATACTATTCAACTTCAGTTAAGCTTTCAGTGTTGCTACTGATACAAAAATATACTAAATGACTGAAGCTTTAAATCATTTGAATCAATCAACTTGAAAAATGATTCACTGTCTTGAAAGCCCATCTTAGCACCACAGTGACATCCGCTGGCAAAATCTGTGCAATTGCCTCAGGAAAACATCAAAATGCATATACTGCTGGTTTCTATCCTCATAACAGTCTCTCATGGTCTATCCTCCACCAAACCTGGGGAACACTACTCCACAATCGACAGCCCTAACTAGACAGATTTAGTCCTGAAGCACTGGTAATAATAATAAAATTAATAATAATGAACAAGAATCTTTATGATACAGTGCTTAAAATCACTATATTGTTATCCCTCATACTACTACTTATTGTTATAGTGTTTGAAAAGCACTCTATATTATCATCCCTTTTCTTATTCTTCCACACATTTCTGCAATTAATACAATCTGAACCACTTTACGCACAGACTTATCTGATTTATCATTTTTAATAGATTTAAGTTAAAAAAATTACAACCTCCCATAGAAATGCACTGACAATGTTCAGATGAAAACTTCAACCAACAACCGAACATTTACATTAAATTTGTAACACACTGACAGACGCACATTCACCGTGTCTTCATATACATCATCCATACATCACTCACTCTCTCTCTCTCACACACACAGACAACTGTACACGACACACACACACACACACACACACACACACACACACACACACACACACACACACACACCAGAATACATAACCAGTGTAAGCAGTTATACTATATACACCACATTACACTGATGAGTCATCACTGGAGACTACTCACAAAAGGTGAATAAATGTTGGTTGTCCTGTGTCACCGGTACATGACAAAGTGTAGCATATCATTATTAACAATAGTCACAGCATCTCTGAACCAACAAGCTTTGGTGATCCTAGTCCGCAGCGATCAAATAGTCAGCCAAGAAGGGATAAAGAAGCAAACCGGCTGTGCAACAAAGTGTTTGGTGCCCATGGCACACTGATGTGCAATTGGTCCAGGAATTCATATGAACATCAATTGTATGCATACCAATAACCTAAACACTGTGGTGTACCAGGTAACATACCTTCATGGTTCTGGTATTCCCCTTATTCAGCAATATAATGAGCCCTACCACAGTGCAAACACTCTTTGGGAATGATTTGAGAAAGATGACAAAATAATTGAAGGTGTTGCCCTGCCCTTCAGACTCCTCAGATCTCAGTTTAATCAACAATTCCAACTGAATGAACATTTCAATCTGTAGCAACCCAATAATGCAGGGTGTAGGATTCTTCCGCTACCATCTTGATGTCAGATATCACAGCCCACCTTCAGAGTTCTTGTAGAATACATGACAGAGCTGTTCTGGCAAGACACAGCAGACCAAGCATATTATGCAGGTGGTGGTAATGCTTTGGTCCATCAGTTTCTTCAACATGCATTATATTATTATTTTGACTACATGACTACTACAGGAAGGTAGTAACATGCTACATTAATTCTGTAATATTAAGTAAATTAAGTAACTTTTGAGGGGAAAACATTCTAGGATTATATTAATCTAATTAAATTTCATTAGAAGATAAAATGCTTTTACTCAGTTACTTTTTGTTACTGTTTTTTGCTTGGGTTATTGGTTTATTGCTGCTGATTTTTAAATGTCTAATTATGTCTAATTACCGCTCTTATGCACGCTAACGGGGATTGCACTCGCGGGTGCCTGCACCAGTCTCACTCTTTTGGCACCAAAGGTGGTGAGGGACGAAGGTATCCACCCTTTCTTCTTAGAGGAATGGTGGTGTACAGTCTGGAGACTGGAGGTAACCAGTAAAGGGCTTAGTTTTCAATGTAGGGACAGTTAGCTGTATCTCAGTTAGCGGATCCCCTTGGCACCCCCTGTGCTCCCCGTGTGGTAGTCCAGGAAGCGCCAGACCTAAAGGGTCCACACGGGAATACCGCAGGTTCCTTGCTGCCTCAGGTGGGTCATGGCTTGGGCATGTCCATGCACTGCACCCTGCCGGACCTCGCCTCGTCTCCCCTCGTCCCGTGGTTGGGTGTTTCGGGATATCCAGCCATAAAAACGGTTTCCACATAGATGTGGTTGGTCGGAATGGTCCGCCAGCTGTAAAACTGGTCCCACTTCACTTTGGTTTCGTTTTTGGGCTTTATTTGTCACTTTGTTTCCGTTTCTTTTAGTTCCCTTATTTATGTTAAATAAAGCCTATCCTTATTCATGAAGCTGTCTGCGTATGGGTCCTCCTTTACACCTCGCCCCCCATATGACAGAATGACCTGGCCACTGTAACGGGTCTGGCTGCGAAGCAGTCTTCTCGGGCTCGTAAAAGCGGCTGCGCCACGTTCTCTGAGGCTTTATTGCCATCTGGGGGTGCAGAGCTGATGCACGCCTAATTGACATCAGCTGTTTCTAAAGCTTAAAAAAGAGGAAGCGAGTCGGAGCAGGCGAGCTGGCATTAGCGTGCGTTATGAGTACGGATCGCCTAGCTGGTGTGTGGCGTGTAGCAGCAAGGATAGAGGCGCACTAGTAACATCTTTCTCTGTTTTTTCTCATGCAGATCCTTCTACCAGCACGAGGCATGTCTGGGCTGGTGTGCTTTTCCCACCCGTTTTTGCGGCGCTGTGTGGAGCATCTGGGTTTAAAGGGAAATTAAGATAAGCACACCAGCCTCCCCTGCACTGATGCTGGGAGGGAGTTAGGGACGAAGGTACCACCCCCCTTCCTTCGTAGAGAGAGGGTGGATTACGGTCAGGAGACTGGAGGTAGGGTAGGCTTTATTAGACAGAGTAGGGACAGATGCTTCACTCGGCAGCGTACCCCCCCCCCCCCCTCCGGTCCCATCCTGGAGCCTTGCCTGGTCGTGTTGGTACAGAAACCACACGGCAGCAGCGAAGGAGATGCCCCCTGATGTGGCCACGCCGGCACCGGCCACATCTAAAGGGTCCAGGCTGTGGCCTCCCCAGGATGTGTGGGTACCTTGCAGGCTGGGGATGCTCCCTATGCTGCCTACCTTGCCTCTTCCCTTCGTTCCTACCTGGCATTGGCCATTGGACGTGTCCTCGTCACCCAGTGCATCCTAGCCTTCGCCGATCCGAGGATTGGCTGGTAAGGCGTCTTTATTTTGGTTGCCTTTAGGTTCTGGTAATCTTAGGTACTGTTTGTTAGGAGTTTAATAAATCTACCAGTGTTTTTGAAGCTGTCTTGCATGTGGGTCCTCTCTTTTCCATCTTGCCTCCAACTCATAACAGATTGTACACTCTGTGTCCATTTTGTGTTGTGACAGTCCAAGATTAAGGGTTTGTTTATGGTAAAATACTAAACCTTTACAACTCGAATGCTAACCACTAACATGTCTGTGCATGGTATGTTTTTTAATCAAATCCAAATATGATTTATGAGAAAATATGGGGAAAAATGTACTGAAGCTTTTTTTTTTTTTTTTTCACAAAATACTTTTAATACTTAAAAATACTTTTACTTAATTATTTGGATGATGTATTCACTCAAGAACAGAAGTATTTTTACTTCAGTAACATTTTTTGCTTTACCCACCCCTAATTAAGGTTAAGGTACTGGACTGTGGACCAGAAGGTCCTGGGCCATCACTGTTGGGTCCTAGAGCAAGACCCACAACCCACAAAGACTGTATTTGTTGTAAGTTGCTCTGAATAAGCAAGTCTGAATAGTTGACTAATTATACCGTTTATATACACTATACATTTATAAGCCTCCAACATAATTATTTGGATTTCCTAATTTATTTTTGATAAAATGTAGTGTGATTAGCCATGTAAGACATTCTGCCCAAAACTAAAACCGCAAACAGCTGTACTTTTTACGTGTTTAATGAGCACACTGACTAATCATTCACAGTCCATGTTGAAAAATGTATAGCTTTTTAATGGTTAATGAATTCTCCAAAATTCAGGTGTTACAATAATTTAGCCTGGAGGTTGGCTATAGGGGTGATCTGTCTAGAAAAAGGTATACAAAATAAATTTGCTGTTTTCAGAAAGATCTTTGTTTTTAACCCATACCCTGATTAAAACAGATGTCAAGGGACCTTGATAAAAGAATTGTGGAGATGTATGAAGCTGGAAAAGGCTACAAAAGTATTTCGCGTGCGTGTTCATCAATTCACAGCCACTATCAACAAGACAAATGGAGGACATCCATTGTTGTCTTTCAAAGAGTGAGCATCCTGCAAGCACTAAGAGCACAATGTGCACTGCAAAAGAGCACAAAAGAACTGCAGAAATCCGTCAAACCTGGAACCAAAAATCAGTATACACATGTCCTAATAAACACTGATAAGCTTACGACACCATAGCAAAAACACCATATTAAAAACTGATGCATGTTTCAAGATTGGAATACCATTAATTCAGCACATTTCTATAACAATGTTCTGTGAATAAAATAAAACACTTTTTTGCTAGAAAAATGTCTGTGTGGTAAGGTTTATGTATCACATTAATTTTCCCCATGTTCACAGAGTTCCCTGAGGTCTTACTGAAACATCTACAACATGCTTTATTCAAAATACATAGATCAGACTCCAAAGCACCCTTGTTACCATGGCTAAACACCCCTTCCAGAATGACTGGTAATGAGCACGTTCCTTTAAACAATAAAGAGCCACTGCTTATCCCTTCCAACTCTAATTCATCTTGAAGAACTACATATCTTGTGGCATTAAGGTAATTTAAACATTCACTTATATGATCTTGGTGTTTATATACAATTGCAGTCAAAATTACTCAACCCCCCAAAAAAAGATTTTTAAGGATTTATCAATTATTTAATCAAGATCCTGGAATGTCCTGTAGAGGCCTTCTCAGTCACCAGATCTAAACCTGACTGAAAATCTTTGGTGGGATTCACCTTGAATGTGACCTGATTCAGTTTCTAAGTAAGCAAACTACTACTTTTATGGGATTGACTCACATGCATTCAGTTGAATGCTCATGTAAATCTAAGTAGTAACTTGAAAGGACTACAGATATTATTTAACATGCTACTTACATACTATGTCCAAAAAAGCGTAAGTAATGAAATTCTATTTGACTTAAGTTATAGTAGGTTGTCTTAGCACATAGTGAACAAACCACATTTTTCCGAGCTGTAGCTGTAGGGATGTTGACAACAAAATAAATTTTATCCACTCAGCTCTTCTGTCCTTTGAGGCTAGTGTGCCAATAGAGTGGTTCTGGTGCTTAGCTCTTTGCTCCACAGACTGAAACAGTTCCCAAGCTGTAGATGGAGGTATAATACCAATGCATCCGTTTGTTACATATGGCAGGAGCCAAATATAAATGGTGCGTTATCCCATAGTTCCAGGGGAAAAAAATGACTGGGTTATCTGATTTCACAGTTTCAGAGTTCACATAATACACTATGTTACCAAAATTATTCGCTCTTCTACCTTCACACACACATGAAATTGAGTGACATCCCATTATTAGTCCATGTGGTTTAAATTGATGTCCGATTACTCTTTGCAGCTATAACAGCTTCAACTCTTCTGGGATGGCTTTCCACAAGGTTTAGGACTGTGTTTATGGAAATGTTTGACCATTCTTTTAAAAGCACATCCATTACATGAAGCTCTCTATGCACTGTTCTTGAGCTACTCTGAAGGCCACGTTAAGTTTGGACGTCTGTAGCAATTGACTCTGCAGAAAGTTGGTGACCTCTGGGCACCATGCACCTCAGTCATTTTACATAGCCTTCCACTTTGTGGCTGAGTTGCTGTTGTGACTGCCCAATCACTTTCAAATTGTTAGAATACCACTGACAGGCGACTGTGGAATATTTAATAGCGAGAAAATTTCATGGCTAGACTTGTTGCACAGGTGGCATCCAATCACTGTACCACACTGGAGTTTACTGAGCTCCTGAGAGTGACCCATTCTTTCATAAATGTCTGCAGAAGCAGGCTGTATGCCTATGTGCTTGACTTTATACACCTGTGGCCCCGCAAGTGAGTGAAACACATGAATTCAATGACTTGGATGGGTGAGCAAATACTTTTGGCAATATAGTGTTTCTCCTTTAAATGTTTAGGTAGAATGTCCCTATTTGCATGAAGTAGGTCAGATGAAAATTTATGAACAATTCATACAAAAATCATAATAGTTTCTTTGCAATTATCACATTACATAATTATTATATATTTAATACTTCTTAGAGAAGTGCATAAGAAGTGAAGATATATGATAATAAGGCATGCAAATCCAGTGGTACCTTGGTTCTCGGCCACCTCTGAACTTGTCAAATTCGATTGTCAAAGCAGATTGAAGAGAAATATTTGTCTCTGCACTTGGCACACTCAATTTACAACTGAATTAATGCATATAATGCCTTATACAGTCTGGATTTTCTGGGAGTCTAGAACAGATTACTTTCAATTACATTATTTCTTATGGGAAAAATGTTCTTGGTTTCAGTACTCAGGCCTTTTGAAATGAATTAACAACGAGTAGCCGTACCACTGTATCATAAAATACAGTACTGCACAAAAGTCTTAGACATTCTAGATTTTTGAATTTATATTCAACTTATTCTTTATTTAAGTTTGAGTGGTCACTACACTGTAGTTCTACAAGTACAGAAAGTAGTCTATCTTTTTCTCTACACACTTTGTTACTCCCCTTTACTCTGTAAAGTTCAGTACCACCACAGATTAGGAAGTATTTGGGTTTTTGATCATTCTCAGCACTACAGTGACACTGACATGGTGGTGTTTGTGTGTTGAGCTGGCATTGGATTGGATCAGACACAGCAGTGCTGCTGGAGATTTAAAGGTCCCCTCCAGTGGTCATAACGGTGTATCATTTATCGATCTAATTGGGTTAATTAAGTGCCACAGCAATGAAATCTCACTTGAACTAGTCAATTTTATGCTATTTAGTGCTATAAATAGAAAGCTCACCGATGTCTAGCGGAGAGGCTGATCAGATCGGAAATCGCCCCTGAGCATGACGTAGCATTCGAGGTGGGTCCGATCTTCCATGCAAAATAGGTCACACTACGATTTTTACCAATTTGTGTTCCCCATACGAGATGAATCCTCTTTATACGCAACTAAACCAGTGTCCTTATTTACCCAGGATCGATACAGTATGAAGCTTTTCTCCCCTGCAGATGACGTCGCGCTTTCATCTTCAGCTGTATTTGGCAAGTTCTGTGACAGCTCTATTTTGAGTGTGATTTACAGACTTTAAACAAAAACAAATCAGCAAAACGTTCAGCGGCATTTAACACTATTTACTCGACTCTACTCATTAAGCTCAAGTAGATATGACCACTGGAGGGGACCTTTAAACACTTCATTCACTGTCTGCTTTATTAGAGACATTCACATTTCTCCACCTTGTAGATGTAAAGTCAGAGACAGTTGTCGATCTCTTGTTGCACAGTTTGTGTTAATGATTCTCTAATCCTTCATCAATGCTCACATGCCGCTGCCTACAGGATGCTGCACAGCACTGTGGGGTCTGATCCACTCTTATCAGTGTAACAAACCCTAACATACCATGCCATAGTGTCAGTGCAGTTGTTGAGAACGATCCACCACCTTAATGGTACCTGATCTGTGGGGCTCCTGACCATGACAGTACAGAGTAAAGGGACTTAAAAACATATGTAGAAAAACAGATATAGAATGCTCAAGACTTTTGCCCACTGCGCAGTATGAGCCAGGTTCTCCCTTCTAACTCATCCTTAATGTGAGTCTCATGATACTGCTAGCACTATAGTGCTCCAAATCCCATGTGGGACTGTGGTATTCTAGCGGTTAAGGTGCTGGATTATGGACCAGGAGGTCCATGGTTAAAATCTCACCTCTGCCAAACAGCCACTGTTGGGTCCCTGAGCAAGACCCTTAACACACTTGGACACAAGTGAAACTGTAATTTTAAGTTTCTCTGGATGGGCATCTGCTAAATGCCGTAAATGTAATGTAAATGTGTTATTTCTATCCCAACACTGCTGTGAGTGTGTTTTAAATTGGATGAGGTTTGCAGCCAGACACAACTGTTAATTTCCAGTGTTTTGAATTCCCTCAAAAATGGTCTCACATATCCACTTATCCCGCTGTTAAGATCTGCTGCACCCTGTTCAGCTTTCCTGTGTTTCCCTGAATTTTTCTATTGTTTCTGGAACTTTGCTGCGTGTGTGTGTGTGTGTGTGTGTGTTTGTTTGTTTTCGTGTTCCTGGGGTGAATTGGGAAGAGCTTTGGTGGCATCTGCTGGTTGAGGGTTGCTTCCTTGGGAAATGCTAGAACCTTCTGGCCAATAAGATTCTTCTCCTCGCTGACTGCACACATCTGCTCGGAATCTCTGCCTCTCAACTCACTCTCTCTCTCTCTCTCTCTCTCTCATACATACATACATACATATGTATTTTATATAAATAAATATATAAAAAAGCCTTGTTCTCACCACCACCGATCTCCCAGAGTTTTGGTTTCCTCCAATCCAAGTGACTTGCTATACTATACCTCTTCTCCACTCCAGTATCCCCCACCCACCCAAGTCTGGTTCCTAGCCTCCGCACCTGGCCTCAAGTCTCCATACCCGATCCCACATCTCCTACCTCGTGACCATGTCCTCAGCACTTCCTTCCCTACTCACCTCCTCAGCTCGCTAGTACCCTTCTCATTTTCCGATAAAACCACTGGAGGTAGTGCTGGGCAATGTGACCTCAAATCAGTATCACGAATAATTGAACATTTGACCTTGTTAACAATTTATGAATGTTTTTTTAATTTTATTTTTGGGTTTGTGTACTTTTTTGACTCTCGAAGTTTGGACAAGGTTTGTACTGTTAAAATTCAGCTATTCAACTATTAAATCTGGGACATTTTTTCTAAAAAAATGTGATCTTAAAAATCACAGGAGAAGGTAATACATCAATGGACTATTTATGGTTATTTATTGAATATTTCAACCAATTTATATCGTAGCGCACATCACTTGAAATGAAAATGAATTATGATAAAGATCACATTTTAGTTGTAAAAAGCATGTTCCCTAAAAAGTAAAAACAAATAACTTGCATTTACTGCAAACAAGACATTTTAAATAATGTAAAAAGTAGTAAATAACTTGTTACCAGATATTGTAAATATTGACATGTGCGGTAATTGTAATGAGGTGTTTAATCACTAAGCTCCACTGTAGCTCTGGGAGCCAAATCCTTCATAATACAGTAGGAAATAGCATCGGTTATTTCTTTACATCTTCTCTGAATTCATTTCAGATTGTGTAGCATTTGTAAATGTGTTATTGAGAGCTGTTTTGTGGAGGTGCTTGTCACATTCTGTTTTTGAGCCATGCACTGTTCATATTCTGTAGCATTAATGTGATTGTGCTCCAAATACTGAAAGAGATCGGAGCTATTGCGGCTTGTTGCCAAAATGCAGTGTTAACATCTGACCTTTATGTTCAATGTCACCTCCTCTAAAGCAAAAGATCTGTCCACATGATGTGCACAACATTTTTCTCTGCTATATACATCCCTTCTACCTTCATGTCTGCTCTCAGGACCAGCCTAACATGACCTTTCTACAAAGGATGTGTAGACTATTGCAGGAAAAATGGGAAAATGATGAAATTCCAGTTCATGTCTAAATCAAACATTTTTCCCCACTTATCCTGAAATTGCCAAAAATTTTTTTAGAAATTTTTAGTTTGAAACAAGTCACCGACACAGACTCTCAAAATGCATACAGGATCTGTTACTGATCATATATTTATCAGATATGCATAATTTTAGGAGGCATATTAAAACCCTACACTACACTGGTAAATTTTAGATATTAACATGAATGTGACCTGCAGTGAACCCCAACAAAAATGGTAATACTGCATAGGCAGCCAGCATTCAGCAGACTGATGCCAACAATGAATTAATTAATTACATGTTACACAAGTAGCAAATAACTCCCTGTGATTTGCTCTGACTAAATATAAATAGTAATATGTGTCTTCTGATGATATGTGACTAATAAGTGAGATGAAGTGCCTAGCTGACTAACTTGGAAACATTAATTGATTACTAATTGTACCCAAAACAAACAAAATAAATATGAAAAAATGTGATTATCTGAAATCAAACTAACAGCCTTTTCCTCGTAACCTAAAATTAGTTTCATAATCAGAAAACCTGCTTGTCCATGGTGAACATAATTACTCCTTAGAACAATAGCATAAGGGCTAGGAAACAGTATGTCATTAGCTAACTGCTCAGACTGTCAGGTGACTGTCTACAAGTATTTCCACAAAATAAAGTTAAAAAAAAAAAAGTCAGTTTAAGTCAAGGTGTTATATGAAGGTGGCCACGACTGCTTCTGGGATTCTGGACATGTAAACATAAACATAAATGTCCTTTTGACCCATTTCCAGGCAAGAGAAAAGAAGAAGCATAACTGAAAGTTGAAACTCTATAGTCTCAAACACTGAACTGAACATAAGAAGCTTAACAGGAGAAGCTTAAAAGATGCATCAGGCTTCAGTTTTGTAACTATGGATTGCTCTAAATCTAAACACCTAGCAGAAAGCATTAACAAGATTCATGTTCCTTGTCATCTTTATAGGAAACAACAATCTGACAAAATTCAGTATTAAAGTCATTATACATGAAAAGCTCTACCTGAATTTTCAGCTATGGCTTTTTTTTAAGTTAACAAGTTCCTCAGGACCCGAGTTCAATTCCTGGGCTGACCCCTTTCTCTCCACTCTCTGGTCCAACTCCCAAAATATAAACCTTCATTTTACTAATTGGCAAATTACTTAAATATTATATAAGTCTTAGACTTAGCAAAGAGGAGGAAGAAGGTGCAAATGCATGGCACAATTTCCAGATTTTTATTTATTTAAAATTTTGAAAACCATAAATCATTTTCTTTACACTTCACACATACTTGCTACCTTGTGTTGGTCTATCATATAAAATTGGAGCTGGTGTATAACACAACATATAGGCTGACATCATGTCTACTTTTGTTACTTTGGCCTAATCTTATGTTATAATCTCATGTTATGAGTAAACCAGTGGTTGTAACTCATTAAAAGAAGCTTCTCTCTGCTTCGCACCACCTGGTGGGATTTGCTCTATAAGTTTGACTGGTCTGTGCTGCGACTCCAAAGGTTTCTTCAATTGTGATGTAATGTTTTTGAAGCTAGATAGCACTTTGTCGCCAGCACATATTAGCACATCTTTAGCTGACACAAACTCAAAATAGTGTCTGTATTTGCAACTAGAAAATGCGCATCTCTCTCCTCCCTCCGTTGTTTACATTTGTGTCACTGTATGTTATTACACGCAAGTTAGTCTTGCGCTGAAAATATGATCTAAATGTTGTATAGGCCTGACATCACTCCCCAAGACGCAAGAAAAAAAATGTATCCTTTTACTAAGGAAAATGACAAAATAATAACGTACAGTGACTTGGATAAGTAAATTTAATCTGATTACTGGAATGGAAATAGTAACTTGTTAGATTACTTGTTAGAGAAAAAAGTGGTCAAATTAGAATCAAAGGGATGGTATTACCTGCTGACCCTATTTCTGTCGCCTAGACGTACTGGAGAAGCGATCCCCCATGTCCATCGTGCTTCATGTTGATCGGGGCCTCAGGTGCCTCGTCACTAACCGGTACGGACCTCAGGACCCGTCCCCCACTGCCAGTGGAAGTCGATTGGGCACCCAAACGCTTAGATAGTGCAGCGATGAGCAATGCTCCAGCCATACAATTTATACGGCTGGAAGCAGGTGCCGCTGATTAACCCACATCAGCCCCACACCACCAGGAGACGTCAAACCATACAATAGGCACTGAACACCCCTCGCTGGTTCGCTACCAGCCTTCCACGGTCTCGCAACCCCCACGGGTTAATGCATGTCTTCGTACTGTGGGAGGCACCTGGAACACCCAGAGTAAACCCACGTGGACAGTTTTTTATTAGCAACGAATTCACGATACGCATCACCATACATAGATAAACCTAAATTAACATAAAGCTACCTAACCTAACCTAAACCTAAAGACATGCAAACCTCACACAGAAAGAACCCAGATTTCTAATTTAAGTCTGATATAGAACACCGGAGAGATGCAAATAAAACAAATCTCCAGTGCATGTCAGGTAGACAGTAAAAAACTGGATGAGAGGTAACAAAATCATGAGATTGCACTACAAGTGGAACCCGTTACATTCTGAAGGGTTTGCTGCTATTCACTATAGCTGAAAAACCACCATTCCGAAAAATGGTATAAACTTTGAATTCACAGTACAAGCTACAAAGTTGTAAGTCCTTCAGCAAGACTGCTGAGACTGAGAAAAAAAAATAGAACATATAGAAACATTCATCCTGAAGTTGAGGGTTTGATCATAACAGTGAAGTTTTATTCAACTGAATTTAAATTGCTGTAGTCAGCAAAACATACCTGTTGTTAGCCACAACCATAAAGGAGGAAGAAAACATAATAATGTGTGTATGAGAGAACCGGCCTGTGTGCTTAAAAACTTAAATAACTACAACTATGCACCACAACCACCACCGAGTAAAAAAATTTAAATTTTTCTGTCCTTATGAAGACATTTGTTCCTCACAAAGATATATAAACCTCACATATGTACATATATACATATACACACACACAGGAGAGTTAATCAAAAACGTCCACCATTATGCTTACATCACCGAAAGCTATCTGATTCCCTGACGTTCAACAATCATAGGTGTAGCAGATCACAATGTTACAAACTCCATACCAAACAAAAGAACAAAGGTCATATACACTATTTGGTATTATTACAGTTTAACCTCTTATTTCAATAAAGAGTTATAAGCATTGTTCACAAAGATAAAAGCAATCAATTCACTGCCATGTTACTTAATTATTTTTATTTATTTATTTATTTATTTGCTTTATTAATATTAAATTCCACCGCAGAAGAAAAAGTCTAAATAGTATTTAAACTTGATAAATCATTAATCGATGAGTCAGTTAAGGAGGAATGAAAAGGCTCATTAAAACAAGCCCCAACTATAACAACTGGATAATCATTGGCAGAATCAGAGTTTTGGCACACTTGCCTTGTCTCTTGTTTGTTATATACAGGACTCAGGTCTCGTGTGGAAGGCTGTTCAATAATGTCTCAAGGACCACCCATTCAACATTATTCTAACTTCATGACGCGACACCTTGTTCCAAAATCTGACAAGTTTTCCCAAAACATCATGGCTCTCATACTGTTGTTCAGTCTTCTGTGATGAGCACAAATGTATAATTTCAAAGAGTTTACCTAGACAAAGAACCCCCACATTTCAAAAACATTTGGAGTCTATAAAATGTCCAAGTATGAATGAGGGTGTGCATGTCAAATGAGATGGACTGGTGTCCTGTCTAGGTGTGGTTCTTGTCTTGTGCTCAGTTGGGAGAAGGTGATTACAATATTTTGGTGCCTACTCCTAAAATGTATTCTATAAACCTTGATCAATAAATTACCAACAGCAACAAGAAAGCTAATAACTTTCCACCACTGGTGTTGGGGCAGAGTGGAATTTGACCCACTCAAAAGTCACAACCTAGAGTGGGGGGCAGGAATTGTAACTTTTACTTTGAAAGTGCAACACCAAGCAAGGCTACATTATTTGTACTTAGTTATTAAAAAGCTTTCTGAAATGTCAAGCAACATTAGTCTCTGGCCCCATCCCAGTCTGCACTAAATAGTACGTAAAAACCAGGGCTCTCCCTAGCCGCTCGCCACGGCGAGAAAAACGGCTCTGTGGCGAATTATTTCTGCAATTAGATCGCCACACGGGCGAAAGCCTATTTTACGGTAATGTGGCAAATGATATCTAGGTCTCATTCTTTATTAACTCGGTTTATTTCTAATTTCATGGGCACAAATCATCCAACTATTACAGTAAAACAGAGCCCTTCTTTAGCAGAACACCACACATGGTGCAAATCAGCCAATCAAATTTGCTCTTCTGTACACATGCGGAAGATAAACACACAGAGCCCCTGGCTTCAGTCCGAGTCAGGGACACGCGCAGCAGAGAGAACAGAGAGGTATGGCATGCTCAAAAAGAAGAAAAGTAGACTTAAATCGGAATGGCCTAATAAGTACTTGTTTGTTCTATGAGACGGCAAGACGAAACCTGTATGTCTCATTTGTTCAGAGACTGTTGCCATCTTCAAAAGCAGCAATATCAAGCTGCACTACGACACGAAGCTCAACACTTTACCCCAAACATACCCGCTTATTTCAGCAGTGAAAATAAGAGAGTTACAAGCACAATATGATCGCTTAACCAGGATATTAACACAGTCACTTAGAGCTCAATAGCATGCTCACTAATGAGTGCTCGCTTAGAATTACGTGGATTTTGGGCAAACATTAAAAAGCATTTAGTGATGGAGGGATGGAGTCAAGGAGTATATGACTGCAGTTACTGGGCGCTTATTGGAGGGAAAGCAAAAAGATGAGCTCTGTGAAAAAAATAATAAAGCAAATACTATTCTCAGCCACATCAACTACAAATAAAAGTATTAACCCAGAATGTACTTACACAGCTAAATGAACCAATTCAGAAAACAGAGTGCATAAGTCTGGCTATACATGAGTGCACTGAAGAATCTCACAATGCTCGGCTCTATATAAATATTTGATTTTAGTTAAAAAATTAATAATTTGAATTAGTGAATATGTAACGGTTTACATCAGAGGTCACTAATAGGCGCACCGCGGTCCGAATCCATATCTGACAATGCTCAGCTTCTAATTTTTGTAAGGTTCTACATGCAATAAACTACACTGATAGGAATCACCAATAAAACCTCTGCATATTCCACCAAAAACGGTCCTGTTAGACTTAAAAAGCTCCATATAAATCCACATGATTGTCCACAGACTGCATACTGAACAGTAAATCCCAAAATAATCCAAACATATATTTCAGCGTATACTGCTTCAATGTCCTGTTTTCCACCATAACATTCGAAAGTTTGTGTTAGTGCTAAAATAGTACAAAACAAAATAAAATAAGGACCAGGAGGACTTCAAGTATAAACCAGGATACAAATCAGGTCTAAAAAAGTATAACAACTAGGGGTGGGTTGTGAGGGAAAGGGTAAAAATTGGTGGTGGTTGGGCCGGGAAAGGGGCTGGGGGCCTGTGCCCCAGTAAAGCTTTAGGTCTAGCAATGCCCCTGCTCCAGCTTGTAAATAAAATGGTTCACATGTTTTCATGTCTTATGCAATTGCAATATATGCTTGTTGTTATTATTATTTTGGTTTTCTGGTGTAAAAGGGTTAAATGAACAAGATAAAGACTTATGTTATTGTTCAGTTATGTATTACTTTATTTTTTCAAAAAATTTCATTTTGTCATTCAATCCTAGTTATTATTTTTCCCCCCATAAATAGGGTACACAAAGACATCTCCACTGAAAACAAAAAATCTGTTGCTAAAGAAAAAAAATTGTGTCTAAAGAAAAATTATTTCCTCTAGCCAGACTGGCTAAAACATCTGGAGTGTGGCTAGGAAAAAAATCTAAATTTTAGCCACAGAGGCTAGAGCTTTTTTCAGGCTAGGGAGAGCCCTGAAAAACTATACTCAACATACAAAATATTAGTCACCAGTGACTGAAACACACTTAACACTGCCACAAATTTCCTGTAGAGTGAATTTTTTGCCACTGCTGGTGGACCATTATAGCACTATTATCCTCATTTATGACCCAATAATTTGCCAGAGCCTACAACTTTTGGCAAAATTACCACTCTTGGAGGATGTTCTTTCAATTGTTTAACTTTGTAAAAAAATAATAATAAATCACAGACATACCACAAAACTCATTTTCAAAATTCCAACCTTCTGGCATTAAGAAAAAAAGGAAAAAAAGAGAAAAATATGAAATCACTCAATTCTGAGAAAAAAAAATGACAGAATCATGAGAAAAACACTGCATCATTAGTACTATGTTGGACCACCTCTGGCTTTTCAAATAGCTTGAATTCTCTGAGGCATAAAGTTAACTAATGGCAAACAGTATTCTTCATCAATCTGGCCCCAACTGTTGCTGTTGCCGGCTGGAGCCTTGTCATTGACAAGTTTCTTCAATTTCCACTGGATTGAGATCTGGACTGTTTTCAGGCCTTGATTTCTTTCTTTAGCCCACTGTAACCTGGTCTTTTCTGTTTAGGTGTTAATGCTGGCTTTCGTTTGGCTTTTCTGTATGTAAATCCCATTTCTTTTATGCAACTTCTTACATTTCAGTCACAGACTCTGAGCCTACTTTGGTCTACCAGTATGCTTCACTTTTACAACCTTTTACAACTTTCCCAAGTACCTTTATCCTTGGCCAGACACATTTATCTGGGAACAACCAACATTTTTTGCAACATTCTGTGATCTACCACCTTCTTGAAGAACTTTCAACATTTATATCAGGTCAGAGTTGCATTAATTTTTCCCCAAGATCTTGTATTGATGTTGGGACATTTGGATCACTGCGCAAATTCTTCTTCAGCACATCCCAATGATTCTCAGGTCTGGTCTAGACCCTGTGGTGGCCATGTGTGATAATGATGTCTCATGATCCCTAAACCACTCTTTCACAATTTGAGCCTGATGAATCCTGACATTGTCTACTTGGAATATGCCCGTGCCATCAGGGAAGAAAAAAATCCATTGATGGAATAACCTTGTTGCAGTCAGCTGACCTCATTATTTAGGCTCATATTATCGCTGAACCTAGACCTGACCAACTGTAGCAACCCCAGACCATAGCACTGCCGATGTGAGTGACCTTTTTTTTGGTCAGGCAGTGTAATTCACACATTGCAAAATTTTCTAGCAGCAGACCTCAGAACCATGTAATATGTAGCGCCATGTTTAGTTTGCAAATTGATCTCTTAATGGATTTGTCTATTAAAAGTACAGCTATTGATGAGTTTTGTTTATCTACTGTTCATTGTCTTTCCACTTGCTGGAAAGACAATTTGCTGTTCATTGTCTTTCCACTTGCTAAACCAGCCTCTAGGGGTCACTATCCAGTGTATCTTTTGTGCCGGTCCCAAGCCCGGGTAAATGGTTAGGGTTGTGTCAGGAAGAGCATCTGACGTGAAACACTTTGCCAAAACTAACATGCAAGTTCATCTAACCGACATCATACCGGATCGGTCAAGGCCTGGGTTAACAACGACCGCTACCGGTGCTGTTGACAAACAGGGTGCCAGTGGAAATTGTGCGACTGTTAGTCGAAGACCACGAGGAGGAAAACGAGTGAGGAGACAAGAAGAGAGGAGGAAAGTCAAGAGTGTAGGGCTGAGGGTGGCAACTCTAGATGTGGGGACAATGACAGGCAAAGGTAGAGAGCTGGCTGACATGATGCAGAGAAGGAAAGTAGATGTTTTATGTGTC
>JAVSBU010368052.1:0-16153 GCA_033118015.1 Loricariichthys derbyi
CTAATATGTAATATTGGATCATTTTCCTCAATAAATAAATAACCAAGTATAATATTTTTGTCTCATTTGTTTAACTACCGGTAGGTTCTCTTTATCTACTTTTAGGACCTGTGTGAAAATGTGATGATATTTGAGGTCATATTTATGAAGAAATAGAAAACATTTAAAGCGTTCACAAACTTTCAAGTACCACTGTATGTTGCTTGCACAAGCTGCTACAGAAATTACTGTCATGTTTAAAAAAAATTCCTTTCATTCATTCATTTTCTTATTAGCTTTATCCAAGTCAGAGTCTCAGGAAATGTCTAGCCAGCATCACAGTGCACAAGGCAGAAAAAACACTAGACAGGGTACCAATGCATCAATCACTCATACACATTCACACACTAAAGAGCACTTTGGAAACATTATTTAACCTAACACACGTTATTTGGAATGTGAGAGGAAACCGGATTATCAGGAGAAAAAAAAACCCACACAAACATGGGGAGAACATGCAAACTCCACACAGCCATGGAGCTGTGAGGTGACTATTTCATTAAAAATCTTTGAATAAAAAGCACAAGTCATCTGTCTCAATTGTGAGTCGTCTGATGTCATGAATACCAAGTCAAACTTTAGTTTTTCAAGTCCTTAAATTTGATTTGAGTCAAAAACCAACTGTCAAAACCTGTCAAAAATCACACTAATAAAGAACTAGAGATTTATTAAGATTCCTTTGTTGCCACTGTGGTGGCACGGTGGCGCAGAGGTTGGCACTGCTACCTCACAGCTCTGGGATTTCTGGTGCAATCCTGAACCTGCTCTCCATCTCTGTGCAGTCTGCATGTCCTCCCTTTGTCTGCTTGGGCTTTATGATGGATTGGCACCCTATCTCGGGTTGTTCCTGCCTTGCGCCTTGTGTTGCTCAGTAGGCACCGGCTCTCTCATGATGCTGACCATGATAAATGGATAAGACAATGAATGAATGAACGTTGCCATTGCAGAGAGTACAATAAAATTAAGTAGCAATTCTGAAAGTGCTTTGACCCACAACAGCATACTAAGACTTGGACCAACAGAACTTCTCTATAGATTTACCTACAAGCTTGACCAACATGTGAGTTGCATAATAATGTGGCTATTAAGTGCATTTTAAATCAAAGTGACTTTGCTACATCTGAGACATATCTGAGCAATTCTGATGTAGTGAGAATGGTGCACCATCCAAACAATGCAGGGTAAGCAGTTGTCCATTTCCAGTTAAGGGTAGAGAGTGAGATGTTGTCAAATGGTGTCTAGTGTAAAACGAGATACTACCAGCAATTGCGTAGCTACAATGTGTTTTTGTGTGCATCTGTCAAGTTCAAGAGAATTATTCGTCACATATAAATTTGTAGCTGATACAAATATATAGTGAAATAAGCCATCAACCTGTCCATGCACATTCAGTATGACAATGGGGAAAGACAGGACAGGTAGAATAAAGAATACATGGGTAGAGGGGAGGTGATAAAAAAAACGCCCCCAGACTATGCTCCCCAGTGAGTACAGTTTGGGAATAGAAAAAACACCTCAGCCACATAAGCACATAATACAAATTACAACATGAAAACCAGGACTTGCAACAGGGGAGGGATAAAGGGTGAAGACAACCCAACACAACATGCAGCCTTCCAATTTGGTTCTGCAGCCATCATCACCGGCACTGATCAACTGACCCGACTTGCCGCACCGGGGGATACAGTGGTGAATGCATACGGGAGGTACCCCGTACCTGGAGAGTCACTTTGTCTGACATCCCAGTCAGGAGCCTCAGTCCGCAGGATGTCATAGCGATAACACAGCAAATTTCCATGGAGACAACCTTGATCGGGTCGCACAGTCAACAATCAGCAGGTGTCTGGGGAATGGGGGAGGGGATACAAGAGCGTCTCTCTGCAGTGATCTTCTGGAGGAATTTGTTATTGTTGGCCAAGGCCAGTGCTGATTCGGGGAGCCGAAAGTAGATTAAAGTGGGATTGTTTGGGCTTGTGGCCGAGCAGTCCTGTTTCAATTCACACGATTACTCTCTAATCCATTCTGGTGTCCAAATCGATCTAATTGCCTTTGCCAAGCAGACAACTTCTCCAAGATGTCATCCCTATTGCGGTTTATAGTCACAGTCTGAGTGCTGACAGCTCTGCCCACCACGTCAATCATGTCAGGCAGCTTGAATTTCCCAATAAACTAGGGCAATGCCTAATCCAATCAGTAAAAAACCTGTAATCATTGTTCTGAATAGGTAGACATCCCCAATGTCCTCCATAGAAAGAGCCGCCAGGCACACGACCTGCCACTTCTCACACGCGTCCATCGTGCAGCCAGCCGAAAAAGTTCAAGCAGGACAGGTTTGTTCCCCCGAACCCAGACTTTTAGTCGAGAAGATGGTGTCCATTGCATTGAAAGAACATTTGATCAAATCCATATTTTCTTAGAAGAGCAGCAGGGGGAGAGTCACTCAAAAAGAATAAGACAGTAGACTAAATGAGACAGGAGACGCGAATCAGGAGAGATAAGGGAGAGGAGAGGAGAAAGTGCGACCGCCTTTGTTGGGAGTGTGGTAGCCTAGCGGTTAAGGTACTGGATTATGGATCAGAAGGTTCAGAGTTCAGATCCCACCTCTGCCAAGCTGCCACTGTTGGGTCCTTGAGCAAGACCCTTAAACCACAATTATTCTGCTAAATGACATAATATAAATGTGTTAGGAAAAGTTAGAAATAAAGGCATGACCTGACCTGGTGAGCATATATGTTCTTAAATGTGTTTTCTATATTTATGACAGTTAGAAAAGTGTGATATTATATACAATCACACAATTATAGAGTGTTTCAGGCGACTGGACCATTTGGGCAGCTGAAAATTAAAGCTCTAACCCTGAAAAATCGTGTGTATTGACTAGAGTTGCATGTAGTGTATAGCGCAGTAGACACGGATGGCACCCAATTAGAAACGCGATAGCGATGATCGACAGGTTGTGGACCAATCAAAATACGAGTAACGGCGAGGGGGTGGGAACGTGGTAACCGTAACGCTGTGTGTTGTACGCGCAGGGTTAGAGGAGCAGTATGGCGGAAGAGGAGAGTGAACTGGAGTTGGACAGGTTTAAAGAAGAGCTGGAGAATTTGTTGAATACCAGCACCGGAGACGAGCGTGGACTGCAGAGCAAGTTTTATTGCGCTAAATTTTGTGAGGTGAGGCCGCCAGGTCGGCGGATAAAAACAAAACGAAGCCGTGCTAACTGTTGTCAATGCTAACTAGCATTAGCGCGGCTAGGCTTGGCTCTGTCCATACTTCCCATACTATATAGTGCGCATATTTAGTGCGCAACGGTGCTCGGCTGCGTTCTGTCTAGTATGGAAGGATGCGCGTTTGAACGTAGCTGTGACAGCACGGGTTTCTGCGCCCACCCTTTCTGTTTACGGCGCCTGGTAACTAAATAGCGCTGCTGTATTGTTTAGAACAGCTGAAAGTTGGTGGAAATGTGGAAATAGTGGCCATTTATTTGTTAATTATTAAACACAATTGTCCTAATCTACTGCTAGGCTACCAGCTAACGGCTAGCATACATTCCAAAACAAGCAAACGTTTGTCTAAGCTAACTTAGCTAGTTTGTTAGCTAAACTCTGAGCTAAGCTTAACTGCAAGAACTGCTTTGTTTCATCACCGTTCAGCTTATTTGTTGTTCCCAGTCAGCAAAACTATTTGTTAATGTTATAAGCTGTATTCAGTCTTATTGTCCTTGTTTATTCAGGGTATTTGTAGCGTTATGCATCTTGTTTAACTCAAGTCCCGTAAATAAACATGGTATCAGAAAAGATGAGAGGTGAGTAATATAGGCCCAAATCCTCGTATCATGTCATTACATGTCAAAATTACACACTGATTTTGGGGTAGCTCAGTGGGTAACCCTGCCCCCTCACAGAGAAGGTTCTGGGTGCGATCCCAGTCCCTTTCTGTGCGGAGTTTGTATGTTCTCCTTGTGTCCTTGTGGGTTTACTTTGGTTTCATCACGCAGTCCAAGAGACTAGCCCTATTTTATTCATTGCCTTATCCGCTTATACAGATCAGGATCGCAGGAAAGCCGGTGCCTAGTCAGCGACACAGGAACAACCCCAGGCAGGTTGCCAATCCATCGTTCAGGGCTTTCAAATTACGCTGGCGTCAGGTGCGTTTTCCATCTACTCCCCCACTCTGCGCCGTCTACTTTTTGATTTAAGTAGCGTAATTCATATATTTCCCGCTAGTTGTCTGTCATAACTTATAAGGTGCCTGCTACTTTGGCACGCCCCCTTGCTACTCCAAAACAATTTGAAAGCCCTGATCACACTAAGGGCATTTTGAAAACACCAATTAACCTAACGTAATGTGGAAGTAAACAAGTATGCGGTGGAAATCCTTGCAGATGAAGGATCAAACCAGGGATCTTAGCGCTGTGAGGCTGCAGTGCTAACCAGTCCACCACCATGCTGCCCAACCCTATATTAATTTATTACAATTGTCATTTAGCAGAGTGACGCACAGTTCATCGGGTCTTACAGTCCAACCAAATTTTAAGAACCCAAACAGTGGCAGAGGTGGAATTTGAACCCTTGACCTTCTGGGCCACCATAGGCCAAAACCTTAACTGCTATGTCACCACAGTCCTGCTAAATTTGTCCCCAACTTAAGTATAATACATATACTGCATTTACCTGACTAGTTTCAGTGTAATCTTGCCTGTTGTTGAATGGCCTTTGATGCTGAAGTTGGACTTCAAACAAGCAAAAAATATATATCATTATTATTCATCTGTTTCTCTGCATATGTTGTTAGTCACCTTTACTGTGTTCTCTAATGGTAAGGACCACCACAAATCATACTATTTGGGTGGTGGATTGTTCTCAGCAATGACACTGGTAGTTGTGTGTTGTGCTGGTACAATGGGATCAGGTATAGCAGCGCTGCTGGTTTTTAAACACACTGTTCTCTCACTGTGCACACTGTTAGACGATACCATATTGCTCCAGATGGGAAGTCAGAGATAGTCACACATTTGTTGATGCAGTTTGTGTTAAGTCCTAGTTATACTTTCGTTTGAGAGTACCGTGCGTAGCAGCACCAACACTGTGGGGGTTATACTTCGTTGTTGTAGTATTTTCAGAATTTTAGGCTATTAAAGTATCTATGATCTCTCATAGGTATATCATATAAGTGCCTGTAGATGCATGCCAGTTCTGCAAGAGCCCGTTTAAATTGGGAAGTGCAGCATATATGGCATGCATGTAGTTACAAAAGTGCAGAGGTGCTCGACTAGAACCCCCGCAATTACATCATTTTGGCCATATAAGTGCTCATTCTGGCACATCAGAACACAAATCTAGCTTTAATCATCCTCGAATCCTTCATCACTGCCCACAAGATGCTGCCTGAAGGATGTTGGTGGCTGGACATTTTTAATTGGTGGACTTTTCAGTTCAGCAGCAAATGTGTATACAGTGCAGGCACTTAATAATTTAAAGATAATTAGATTTCTGCAGTTATAAAGGTTTAAGCTGTCATGTCAACAGCGCACTTCGATTTATCAGATTTTCTGATTTCTGGATAAAGGTCTGGAAATTCGAGTACGCAATCCGATAAAGAAAGCTGGATTTACTTGCTGTAATCTGCTTGGTCAGTGCATGTGTATTGTTAGTGTACTGCGTATATATCTCAGTCTGCGTCTATGCTAGCGTAAACCAACAGGGTTTCCAAATACACTTATTCTTGTAGACTTGTCTTTTCTCATTTGACCTGCAGCTTATATTGACCTGTGGACTAGCAAAGTATGCAGAGAAAAACAGATGGACTTCAGTCTAATTGTAGAACTACAAAATGCTTCTATATGGTAACTTTAACTGATAAAATGGACAATGAGTGTAGAAACAAGGGGGCATACCTAATAAAATGATCGGCGAGTGTATATCACGATATAGTCATTGAAATATGTCATTGGAATATAGTGGCATGGGACATTCTGAGTGGCCCTCCTGCCTGTTATCTGCAGATGGGCTCTCATTCATTACGTCACACTGTGAACATTCTCCAATGTCTCCTGACTCTTGTCTAGCACCCAGTACAATATAAAATAATGAACCTTAAGTAGTAATAAACCACTTTGTGAAATGAAAGTGGAGGCTAGGGGTGTGAAATGTGTACATTAAAACCCCCATTTTCGTGGGGTTTAGGGCCGAGAACCTTGGCGTCACTGCCGTGGCTGTGCGTTTGCACTGCATTATGTATCAACCAATGAGAGCCCACCTTGTACCTCCATCTGAACACCAGCCAGTAGCATTTGAGTATTGGAGTTAACATTTATTCACACAACTGCCGCATCATCTATAAGAAGCCAGTAGTAGTAGGAGTTGGGATTATGCCTTTGAAAAGGCTCATGGAAACTCTCAAATAACAAGTACACGTGTTCTACGGAACCAAACTGCGAATGTGCGGATTTTCAGAAACTTCAGCGAATGAGTAAATTCGTGAATGCTTAACCTTGAATAAGTGGGGGTCTACTGTATTGTCTTGTCTAATAATAATATCTTAATTGTTGCCTTAACCCTTTAATGTCCTCACCAAGAAAAAAAATCAATGGAAAAATTATATTTTTATAATAATTTTATTTAAAAATTATTAATTATTTATTAAATAAATATTAAATAAAATACTTTTTTTCCATTGCTTTTCTGGCGAGGACATTAAAGGGTTAAAAAGATATAGTGACTCAAAAAGTGCTCTACCAAAAAGTTACGCGGGATGTTAAAGGGTTAATAATGTTTGAACTGACATTATTAAGTATGTCATTCACGCATCCAGAGAGCACACGCATTCGGATTCCAAAATTCAGAACCGGGTACTTGTTAAGAAAGAGTTTCAATTCCACTTATTTGTTACTAATATTGCATGTTATGCTTCAATTACAAGGCTGTAATTAGAGCAAAAATATGTCTTGAGTTAAGGAGTCACCTATCTGCCACAACCGGTGCAACCTGTAATACACAGTCATAACAATTTTGTTTCGTGCCTGTCCGCTGTACCATAAGCAGAGGATGGACCTTGGGAAGCAGTCAACTTAGTGAGACGAAATAAGAATGCCAAATGCAGTATGGGAACTTCTAAGGCAGCAGCAAGAAATTGATCTCCAGTAGTGTGACATGTTCGAACAACTGGTCTCCTAGCTCAAAGACTGAATTAGCCAGCTTCACAGATAGCGCTAGCATATCCAGTACAAAAAAAAGGCTAAAATTTGTAAATCTTACAGTTGAAAAATTAAAGAAAGCTTTTTCTTGACTAATTTTTTTTTTAATCAGTAAGAATCTAAATCGATAAGCAGAATCGGAGTCAGTGCAATGCAAACGACACCCAAGCTTAGCAGATGATGAGGTTTATGGCAAACTTCAGGAGTCAGTTTTTCCATGACAGGCTTACACAAAACAAGGTACCATCACAAAAACACAATCAGCAAACCTTACTTGAATCATTCTGTGAAAATAGTGCCATACGACAAGAAAAGAAACAAATGGCATGACCTGAATACTGAAACCGCTTAATTTGTGAAAAACACTACCAATTCTGGATTTTGAGAGCAATAGGTTAAAACAACTTTAGATTACTTTAGAAGTATTGTCTAATTATCATTATCAATAAAATGCCAGTAGACATGGAGAGATATTTTTAGTCAATATTGCACATCTAGTGGAGGTTTTAGGTAGAAATAAGAAGCCATTCAGAACTTCAACTACTACTTTATTTTACTGATCTTTAGTTATTAGGATTATTGTATACAGGATTATTGTACACCATTATACTAGGGTGCACTGAGTGCAATTTCATTGGTTGATTTTGAGTTCCTTTCTTAGAATTAGTGGCAATCACACTATTGTTATCCGAAGGTCATCTGTCTTATTATTCAGCTGTTTTTTGACGCGTAATTTCGCCTGTAGTTTTCGAGATTTCGACACAGGACAAACACCCAAATGTGCATAATTCTAGGGAGACGGTTGCTTTTATACAGATAAGAAATCACACGTTGCATTTGCACGCTATACGCGAAAAAGTGAGAAAATTTTCCCATTGACTTAACATTAAGGGCAACTTTGGACGGCCGTAACTCTGACAATTTTAGAGCTAGAAACATAAAATTCGGCATGCATGGACCGTGGGGCACCCTGACCCGACACTTGAAGTCGCAGCATGATCGGGCACTCTGTTCACTTTTTACCACGCCCACAATTTCTGGCCATAGAAAAGCCATTGAGCACAATGTTATTTGTCCGATTGTGACGCTTAATTTGCCCCACAGTTTTCGAGATATCGACACCGGACAAACGCCTAAACGTGCAGAATTCTGCAGAGACGGTTGCTTGTACACAGCTAAGAAATCTAACGTCACATTTGCGCGCTATGCGCAAAAACGCGAGAAAAATTTCCCATTGACTTAACATTACGGCCAACTTCAGATGGCCATAACTCTGTCAGTTTTTGAGGTAGGAAAACGGAAATCGGCAGGCATGGACCGAGGAGCACCCTGAATCGGCACTTGAAGTCACGGCATGATCAGGCACTCCCGACACATTTGACCACACCCACAATATCCGCCCATAGGAAAAGCATTGAGCACACTCTGTCGATGCTCGCTCCGCAGTTTTCAAGATATCGACACAGGACAAACACCAAAACGTGCAGAATTCTCTGGAGAGGGTTTCTTGTCCACAGCTAACAAATCCAATGTCGCATTCGCGCGCGATACGCGAAAACGCGAGAAAAGTTTCCCATTGACTCTAACATTACGACCAAATTCAGATGACCGTAACTCTGACAGTTTTTGAGCTAGAAACATGAAAATCAACATGCATGGACCAAGGTGCACCCTGACCCAGCACTTGCATCGTGGCAATCACACGATTTGCAGGATCTGCAGGAAATGCACCTCTCTGGTTTTAATTGATACACAACCATTTTAATGTAAAATTGTCTTAGTTGCCTAGGCTATAGGACAAACCTTTTTTTTTTTTTCTTTTAAACAAAACTCCAATTAAATATGAAGTACTGATATAGTGGTGGTCAATTTTTTTTAATGGCCATTGCCAATATTTAGGTAGCAGGATGACTGATATCACTTTTTTAAAAATTGTTTTATATATTTTAATTTTTGATAAAAGCAGTAATAATTGAGACAAACTGCTGAATCTAAATTCAGTTTGCACTTTGCCTTTTTATACATAAGTTTTATTGCACTTAACAACAGTATTTATCAGATAACATTTTCTTTCTGGGGGAAAAATTAAATTGTAAATACAAAAAATAAACAATGGTAAATGGAGCACATGGTAGCCTCATCTTTATTGTATTAATCCCAGTTAAGAGCAACAAGTTGTAATGCTGGAAAAAGTTCATCTTCTCACGATAAAAGATCACTCCACCATCACTGAATGTTCTCTTTTTGTTTTAATTTTGAATATCGGCCTAAATAGTTCAAGTATCGGACGATGCCATCTATCTCAAAATGATATTAATTGGCTAGCTGATTAATTGATTTATCAATAATTTGTACATTTCTAAATAAAACCAGTGCAATAGGTAACAAAACCAGAAAAACATAAATACCCTTTATGTTGACGTCAGCATGTGCATCAGCCTCATGTAACACTTGAACATGAACGCCAAGGTTTTCTTCACAAACTGAAGCATCTCTGCCTTGTCACCAGGTCGTCTGTTTTTACTCTCATCTACCACATGTCCAACCACAGCCAAACTAAACACATGTTCACTCTCAACACAGTGGGGCAGAGAGATGAGGCCTGGGTAGTTGGATCAAATGCAGGGAAAAGATGTGTATTGATCCTCCAGGAGCTCAATGCCGTACCTGCACAGACAAAGGGATGGCCAGCAGGTGTTTCATCTAAGAATTCTCCTTCAATTTCATGACACGTGTATGTATGGATTCACAAAGTCATATCACCAAGAAGAATAGGTCAAATATGTGTCCGATGTAGCCAGTCAAACACAGCCTAACGATTAGAATATAGCCCATAGTGTACAATGGCTCCTTATCAATGTTGCTAAACCGTCTCTGAACTACCCTGAACAATGTGAGTCTGTGAAGATTCTCAGTCGTCCATCGGTGGTAGAAGAGAGCAACTGGACTTGCTTGTTGATTTTTAAAGATGTTTCACCTCTAATCTGAAAGGCTTCTTCAGTTCCTTCAGTTCAGCCTTTCAGATGAGAGGTGAAACCTCTTCAAGAATCTACAACCAAGTCCAGTTGCTGTCTTCTACCACCCACAGTCTGTGTGCTCTCTAAAAGCAGTTTCAGTGCATTTATGGCTATAATCACATTGACAGCTGTCAAGACCTGATTTATTTTGAGTTCCTCAAAAGGTGCGAGAAAGCCTGCAGTGTTATCAGTTAGCCTTCACTGAGCGCTATGCACTTGATAATCGAATCATAATTGGTATAGGACTGTAAATGGGACTGCTACAGAATTGGATATGACACTAATCAGCTTGTCACTGATCGTGACTGACCAAGGAGAAAACTAGTCTGATTCCAATTACTGGCCGATCAAAGTAGTGGTTAAGGCTGCTGCAAGTATGTATCATACCCCATAAATCAACGAGTCTATCCATATGCACGATCTATACTGATCATAAGTGCCTTGAAGGACCTGTCTGAGGATGCTCTTTTAGCAATGGCATTGGGCTTCGTTTCTCTTGGACATGGCCAGTCATGGCTGTGAGGTACCTGACCTGGTAAACCCCAAGTTTTCACAGTGGTGGAGACACCATGCCAACTCAGAAAACATATTATTTTAGTTATTTCATTATTAGTGGGATTGCCTATAGGCAATCACACTATTGTTATCCGAAGGTCATCTATCATCTTCTTATTTAGCCGTTTTTTGACGCGCAATTTCGCCCGCAGTTTTCGAGATATCGACACGGGACAAACACTGAAACATGCAGAATTCTCGGGAGACGATTGCTTTTATACAGATAACAAATCGCATGTCGCATTCGCGTGCTATGTGCGAAAACGTGAGAGAAATTTCCCCTTGACTTAACATTACGGCCAACTTCGGACGGCCGTAACTCTGAGAATTTTTGAGCTAGAAACATCAAATTTGGCATGCATGGACCGTGGGGCACCCTGAACAGACACTTGAAGTCGCAGCGTGATCGGGCACTCCGGTCACTTTTTACCACGCCCACAATTTCCGGCCATAGGAACTCCATTGAGCACAATGTTATTTGTCTCTTTTTTGACGCTTAATTTGCCCCGCATTTTTCGAGATATCGACACGGGACAAACGCCTAAATGTGCAGAATTTTCGGGACACGGTTGCTTGTACACAGCTAAGAATTCACACATCGCATTCGCGTGCTATGTGCGAAAACACGAGAAAAATTTTCCATTGACTTAACATTACAGCCGAACACTGACGGCCGTAACGCTGACACTTTTTGAGCTACAAACATGAAAATTGGCATGCATGGAGCACCCTGACCCGGTACTTGCATCGTGGCACTCACACTCGCATTTTTTGCAGGAAATGCACCTCTCTAGTTCCACTTAATATTTTCAATATTTTATTTTTAACATAGAGAAGAACACTACAGTAATTGAAATGGTAAGAAAATAATAAATTAATTAAAAACCCTTTTCTTTGATCTCCTGTGCCAGCCAGTGCAGACATGTTCAGCCATGTGGAATCATTTTTCGTCATCTTCAGATGTTAATCAAGGAGAAATATTTAACAAATCATTTTAAAAGAAGTTACTGCATTTGCAGTTTTAGAGACTTTGTATTCTAGGCCACTGATTAATATTTTGAGCTCATAGGCATCAGCCGTTAGCTATGGCCAAGATCCAAAAATAGTGGAGAAAATACAGAGAAATTTGGTTTTTCTGCAGCTCGTAATCCTGGACTATCAAATGACTAGAACAAAGAGATGCTGAAAAAATATTAAGTGAGTGTTTCCAACATTAGAGCTTGCTGCTCTTAACTGAGACTGGATTAAAAACAAAAGAGGCTGTTACTATGCGCTCTACTCCGTCGTTATTTCTGGAAAGTATTAACACTTTTTTTTTTTTTTTTTTCCCCCCCAGGGGTAAAGAATGTTTTACCTGGTAATACATGTTAAGTGCAATAAAACTTTCTTTTTTATTTATAAAAAGTGCACTTGCAGCTTAAATAAATATTTAAGTTCAGCAATTATCGTCTTTATTATTGCTATTATTAGTTTTATCAATTGCAGAAAATGGGTGAAGAAAATTGTGATATTAGCATTACATATCAGCCCTCAGTCAGCTTGCTGTTTAACAGTCGGCCCTTAAAACCTATATCAGTCCGCCACTAATGCAAGGTTTTTTGTTCTCTTTCTCATTTTTTGGCAGAGCCCTCTGTCCCTCTCTTCATCTCACATTCTCTTGTGCTTTTTCTTACAGCTAGTTGAGGAGTACACAGGCCGATGGCAGGTACCCTTACCACAGTTGCAGGTTCTGAGGATCGCCCTCTGTGCTTTTGTTCGTGGCACTGCCTCCTTCCCGTCTGATTGCGAGCATGTACGGTACACTCTGAGCAGTCTTGCCCTGTAAGTAGAATCCTTGTCAATAACCTGTCTTATGTAATTATTATGCTATGTTGTGTAATCATTGATGAATGGTTGAACCAAATTTTCTAAATTTTATTTCATTCCAGACAGTATGAACCAAATATATTTCCTGTTTTGTCTCGTCAACTTACTTTCAATTATAAACGAACATCCATTCTTACATGTCAGGCCTGCAACATACTCCAAAAAAAGTTTGTAATGTCGTTCTCACACATTTAAGATGTTTTTACACTTGAGTATACCAAGTGATGGTGTTTCAGGTGTCTTGTCCCATTCACCCTGCAAACACATCTCAAGGTGAACTACAGTTCTTTCTGGTTTGTCATGGTCAGGTTTCTTGTTTCAAAATTCTTTACACATTCTCTGTTGGGGATAGATCATGACTGCAGGGAGGCCAGTCCAGTAGCTGTACCCTCTTCTTCCACAATCATGCCTTTTTGTGCAGCATGTGGTTTTGCATTGTCTTGTTGAAAAATCCTCTTCTGATGTTTGCTCCTCAAATACTCAGCATTTCATGGATACTGCTTTATTACATTTTTTAAGCCAAATATCTAGCCTTAAAGGTCTCATGGAGTGGTCTTATCGGGGTGTCAGTTATCTATCTGATTGGGTTAATTAAGTGCCACAGCAATAAAATCTCGCTTGAACTAGTCAGTTTTATAGTATTTAGTGCAATAAAATAGACCGCTCACCGAATTGTTGTTTAGAAGCTGATGAGATCGGAAATCGGTCCGTCTGTGACGTAGTGTTCGCGATGGGTCAGGTTTTCTATGTGAAATAGGTCACACTATGATTTTTACCAATTTGTGTTCCCCACACGAGATAAATCCTCTTTATCCACGACCAAAGCAGCGTTCTTATTTTCCATGCGTTGCTACAGTATGAATCTTTTGTCTCCAGCATGTGATGTCACGTCTTTGGCAGTATTCTGTAATTTCCGTGACAACTCGATTTTGAGCGTGATTTACCCACTTTTAACAGGTTAAACAAAAAACATATCGGCAAAACGTTCAGTGTCATTCAACACTATTTACTCTACTCTACCCATTGAGCTTATGTAGATATGAGCAGTAAATGGTACCTTTAAATTGTCACTCTCCCAATTGTTGCAGGCCTGAAATGCAGGAGTACATGTATATTAAAATTTACATCATTTATCAGACGCCCTTAGTGACTTACAATTGATACATTCTATAATCCAAGCAATTTTGAGTTAAGGGCCTTGCTCAAGGACCCAACAGTGGCAGCATGGAAGAGGTATTTGAACCCTTGACCCAGTACCTTAACCACTAGGCTACCACAGTCCCTACAAATTAAGCAGGGCTTTCAAATTGTTTTGGAGTAGCAGGGGGGCATGCCAAAGTAGCAGGCACCTTATCAGAAGTTATGACTGACACCTAGCAGGAAATATATTTATTACTCTACTTAAATTAAAAAGTAGACGGCGCAGAGTGGTGAAGTAGGTGGAAAATGCGCCTGGCACCAGCATAATTTGAAGGCCCTGATTAAGTGAAGTTGACTAGACAAAACGTGAAATATTTTGGGTTCAAATTGTCTGCAGTTAATTGTTTTGGAGAAACTGAATACGTTTATAGGTAAGGAAAAGATTTTTGGTGAGACAGACTTACATTTCTTATAAGCCTCAATAGCCTCACTGCTCACTGACTAACAAACATTGGGCACCAAGCACGTGTTGGCTGATGTGAATTCATTTCAGGCAATTGGAATTTTGTTAAAATGACATATTATTCCAAATAATTTTTAGGGTTATACAAAATGTGGCAGAAACTCATTAATAAGAAAGCCAATAATACAATTTTTTGTAGGAGTGTCTTTGAGCTGCTGCTATTTTTTGGGAGAGACGAATTCCCAGAGGACCCTTTAAAAGATATTCTGGACTCATTTCAGGTAATTGCATTCATTATAACCTTTTAATAAAAAAAAATTTCTGTTAAAGGTTAACAGGGTCATGGAAATCTACGGTTACTTTCCTTGTCCATTCTATACAACAGCTTGTGTTCATGTATCATTAATGACATTGTTTGTTAGGGTGTATTAGCTCTGCTTTACTCCTGGACACTTTCAGTGCACAATAGTCTCATGTAATAGTCTCACTGTTTTCTGTGGTAGGAATGCCAATCAAGTCTAGTGAGGTACCAGAATCTGTACCTGCTACAGGTTAAACATGTCATCAGAGATGGAGGGCCTTGGGCAAGCCCCACACTGGACGGTGTCCTGAAAGAACTGGAGCAGCCACAAGAAGACGGTTTGTTCAGCTTTTTGTTTGTAACGTTAAGAGAAATTTTCCATCACAGATCCATTCTAATTCCTGAGAGTTACAAGTAAAACCTCTGGTTCACACAGACCATGTCCCAACCATTAATACTCAGAAAAGAATGTATGTGGCGCTAAAAAGAAAAACAGATTATAGAGTGATGAATCTCAGTCTGAAATTGTTAGGTCAAATAAACAATGTGTGGTCATTGCTAAAACAACAAATCAGTTCTTAGGTGGCCTAAGAATTTTGCACATTATTGTGTATCATTATTTAGCCTAACTTGCAATTTATTATGCTTAGTTTATGCCTTCAGAGTCAGACCCAGAATGATTGGCAAATTGGTAATGATGTACACTGCTCAAAAAAATAAAGGGAACACTAAAATAACACATCCTAGATCTGAATGAATGAAGTATTCTCATTGAATACTTTCTGTACAAAGTTAAATGTGCTGCCAACAAAATCACACAAAAATCATCAATGGAAATCAAATTTATTAACCACACAATTATTAACATAATTATTAATACAAAATTAAAGTATAAAAACACACTACAGGCTGATCCAACTTTGATGTAATGTCCTTAATGTCCTTGTTTAAGTGTTCCCTTTAGTTTTTTGAGCAGTGTATATAATGTATATAAATGTATATAATATACATAATTATTTAAGGGTTTATCCAGTACTAAATAAAGTGTATCTGTATTTGAAGGACACGATAAATAAATATATATGAGCACTTGTAAAGCGTTATATTCAGTAAATTAACGTTAGTTTACACTAAATAAAAATCAGGTCATACACATTTACGGCTGATTGACATGACGGAAAATTCCGACTGCTTCCAATTATCGCACACTTGGCTCAGTCTTTTAGTGACGTCATAGTCAGACTCATAAAAAATGGCCAGCAGCTCTTTAGATGAATCTTGCTTGGAATATCTACAAGAAGAGAAACTTCCCTACAGATTCAAACCAAAAAATCGAGCGAAAGGCTGTCCAGGACACATCTACAGCTGCCCAGTTTATCCCAATCGAAGAAGTGGATCGCATTGGCCACTCAAATTGGTAAACAAAGTGTATAATTTTTAATTCGTGGTATTGGTTTAATTTTACGATTTATGTGGTAACTGCAATTGTGACCCGCTACAGCAAAACCCGGCATAAGTCGCAAATTGTACTTTCGAGTTATAGCGAATTAAAGTATGGGAAGTGACAAAAATGCACC
>JAVSBU010368246.1:0-16151 GCA_033118015.1 Loricariichthys derbyi
CTGCACACCAGCTTGGAGGAATCACTCCGGTGTCTCTCATGAACGCAGAGGAGAAACTTGTATCCAACAATGGAAATGGCATTTTCTATGCCATTTATGTCCTTGAAATGGCACAAATCCACTTCGATGGACTACGTATCATCCTCGCCAGAACCCACCAAACCATGACAAAGCGTGAAATTGTGGGTCTCGACGTCAAGCCACAAGAAAATCGAACATGGTTGATTTTCTTGTGGGTTCGCCATATTTAGGCCACGCCCTCCCGTAAACATGAAAAGAGCCCTAAAAAGCCACGATATGCCCTCGACACTCCAAGTAAACTTGCATAATCATGCGAAAAGGCTCCGCCACGACAAAATAGTCCAATGTGTGAACGGGCTATAAGAGTGTATAGCTATAATAATTACTGGTTTGTTGCTACTGTGATAATATAAGAGAAATCCGTGTTTCCTATTCACTTAAAGTTGCTGTTTCTCGTCTTTCGTCTTATCTCTTAATACCCTGAATCATCCTGACCCATATGTTCGATTTGGCACATTTTTCCCCCTAAGTGGCTGTACAACCACAACTTCTCATTGAAAGTCCCAGCAGGGATTTCAACCCTATCCCTTAGACATTTGAGTTTCCAGCAGTTGACTCGACCTACTGAGCCATTGGAGCTGCTCCTATTTCAGTTCTGTCAAGTCAATGTTCTCCTATCTTGTTACACAATATGACATATGGCTTTTCTTTAATCCCCTAAACCATTGTTTAAAGCTCTGCCTTCCATTATAATGACTGGTAATTTGAAAAGTCTTATCTGAGAAATGTGTGTATTATAGTGCCTTAACAGAACTGGATTGCGTTCCCAACTTGTCTTTTTGCTTCTTTCCTATTGCTGAGCAACCTAAATTTATTATATTCATTGGTTAATTAATTTTTTATACAACTGCATCTATCACTAGAAGAAACAATTTTAGAAGATAATGTATTTAGGCCCTTGCACTTAAAAAAGGTGGTAGAAGGGAGAAAATATTTCCCACCTGTAATAAGGTGAATCAGAGCCAAGTGTCTTGCACAATAGTATTATGCTGATGACATCGAAAGTAGGTGGGGTTTTGAATATGATGTCGTTAGCCAAGAATTTTCCCATAAGATATAATAGAAACATGGATTTCATAACGTAACATGGCTTTGCACACTGACACCAGAACTCTCCCTATCTGGTTTAGTTTTTCTCTCGGGTGAAAGGGTTAAAGTCGTAAGCGGGTTGAGGAAACGGGATAAATATGACCACTGAGACACTGAAACCTGTGTGTGTGTGGTCTGCTCGGTCCGTATGCACTATTTATGCTGTGATCTGGTTTCTTAATCCTAGCATTAGTGCTGTCACACCTTTCAGAAGCTTTGTATCATATGACCTGTTTGAAACTAGGTGAGTCCTTTGACGATGCCGTAAAGGCTGGGGTCAGAGGTACACACGTGGACTGACGCAAAACACTTTATTTTAGGACTACTGAATTATTCAGACTGGGTTTTGCTTTCAGTACCTTTACTGCTTTCATGTTGAGGATTAGTTTGGAGCTAAAACAGACACAGGATGAGACAGGATGAGATGAGGGTTGCCAGTTACTCTTATTCAGCCCTCCCTAGAATAACTGGCCAGTACAGTACAAATGTATGACAATGCACAATAATTCTAAGGTTTTTACATATAAGTGTTAATCTTGTTGTTTTAACAATAGTAATGAAAATTAGAGATGTGCATTTCCTGCACAAAATGCCCATGTTTGTCCCGTGTTGATATCTCGAAAACTGCGGGGCGAGTTAAGTGTCAAAAAATGGCCGAATAACATTGTACTCAATGCTTTTCCTATGGGCGAATACTTGTGGGTGTGGTAAAAAGTGACCGGAGTGGTCGATCACGCCGTGACTTCAAGTGCTGGGTCAGGGTGTCCCCCGGTCCATGCATGCCGATTTTCATGTTTCTAGCTCAAAAACTGTCAGAGTTACTGCCGTCAGAAGTTGGCCATAATGTTAAGTCAATGGGAAATTTTTCTCGCGTTTTCACGCAAAGTGCGCGAATGCGATGGGCAATTTCTTATCTGTATACAAGCAGCCGTCTCCCAAGAATTCTGCACGTTTCAGCATTTGTCCCGTGTGATATATCGAAAACTGCGGTGCGAGTTAAGCATCAAAAAATGGCTGAATAATAATAAGTTTTTATATTACCTTCAGATTTTAAGTGTGATTGCCTATTTAGGCAATCGCAGTAATAACTGCAACTGTTTTGTTTCTTTTTGGAGATGAAAATAAGTGGAATTGTAAAACAGAACTAGAGAGGTGCAGTTCCTGCAGAAAATGCGAGTGTGATTGCCACGATGCAAGTGCCAGGTCCGGGTGCTCCCCAGTCCATGCATGCCGATTTTCATGTTTCTAGTTCAAAAAGTGTCAGAGTTAGGGCCGAT
Source organism: Loricariichthys derbyi (assembly GCA_033118015.1). Lineage (NCBI taxonomy): Eukaryota > Metazoa > Chordata > Actinopteri > Siluriformes > Loricariidae > Loricariichthys > Loricariichthys derbyi. The sequence goes on from JAVSBU010368246.1 coordinate 2,448, forward strand.
GGTGGTCTGCAATAATGTTAAGTCAATGGGAAATCTTTCTCGCGTTTTCGCGCATAGCACGTGAATGCGATGTGCGAATTCTTAGCTGTGTACAAGCAATCGTGTCCCGAGAATTCGGTATGTTTTGCTGTTTGTCACATGTCGATGTCTTGAAAACTGGGGGCGAAATTAAACGTCATAAAACGGCCAAATAACATTGAGATCAATGGGTTTCCTATGGCCAGAAGTTGTGGGCGTGGTAAAATGTGACCGGCGTGCCCGATCATGCCATGACTTCAATGGCCGGGTCAGGGTGCCCCACGGTCCATGCATGCTGAATTTGATGTTTCTAGCTCAAAAAGTGTTACAGCCGTCCGAAGTTGGCCGTAATGTTAAGTCAGTGGGAAATTTCTCTCACGTTTTCACACATAGAGCACGAATGCAACATAGGTGTATATATAGGCAATCACACTAATTAAAATATATTAAGCACAGTACTGTACAATCCAGTTGTCTTCTATCTTTTATAACACTTTAAACGTTTGCCGAAAACAGAATTCAAAGGAACTAGCTATCTCTCATTCAGTCATGAATTAGTGTGTGTATGACAGATTTAGACCTCATCCATTAAAAAGAGATCAGATTAATGTTAAACATCGCACACCTGTATATAATGCATTGATATTTGATCATTACGATAGAAGTACCAATATTTTAAAATCCAGCCCAGAGCTCGATGACATAAGGTGTTAAGATGCGAGGCCAATCTGTACTTTAGTGAACGACCGTTCTAGGTGAAATGTGGATCATAAACATGGATGAACATGTTGATAAAGGTCATTCTGTGGTTCATGTTTACATGTCTCATTCTCCTGCGTTTATCAGGGCCGAGTAGAGGTGGAGGCAGGAAGTGAGAACATGAAGTTTGAAACCGGCCCCTTCTCTTATTATGGAGTCATGGCTTTAACCACACTATCACTGGGTAAGTCTTAATTATTGTCTTTACATCCATCCGGTTTTGCATTCAGGAAACGTGTATGCGGCTAATAGAAATAGATTTTTAATTGGTCGTCACTTAGTTTCTGCAACCTTTGCCAAGTTGTCTTGTTGCATTATGGGAAGTGTAGTTCTCTCCCTTGTAAAGATGCTGAGTTTACTTCTAGACCCAGAGTGGTCAGTGATCAAGTGTATAAACCTGCTTGAATTTTTTTGCATGAATTTGCATGTTCTCACCACGTTTCCATATGCGTTAGGTTGATTGGTCTCTCTAAAGAGCTCTAGTGAGTCAGAGTGTGCACGTGCATTGCAAATCCAGAATTGTGCATGGTGCTACCAGTATGAACGACCATGAAAATGAATGAATGACTGTAAGAATGAACATTTATCATGTGACAGGGATCATTAGGATACAAAGTGCAAGGTCGTGATATAAGAACGTTATTGTGGTGACATCTGGTGGTTAGATTTTGAATTGCAAGTGCGTGTGTGTCAGATCTCAGGTGTTTTGTTTGTCTACTAAACACGTGTCTGTGTCCAAATGTTTTGAACTTCAAAGCATATCATTATGTCTCGTGCTAAATGCATTTTACCTGACATTAGACATGAAAACATTAGATCAATAAGTGCAGTTGCTTTTTTTTGTTGCTCAGCTGCACTTCACAGTCAGACGCAAGATCGATTGAAGTGACATTTCAATTTGTGCAGGACGAACTGTGACCTATTTAAAGATCCTCTCTATCTCTCCTCCCTGACTATCTCCTCCTCTGCTCAGCTGTCACCCCCCCTCATTCCCCCTCCATGGTGCAGCCCAGGCCGCGCCGCCTTTCTCTTAAGAGGTTTTCTCTGTTCTCTCGCTTCCCAGGTAAATCTTTGCATGTTGGGAGCTAACCCTGGGGGGAGGGAGGAGGGGGCGAGCAGGGGGTCACTAACATGGAAATTGAACCTTTAACTGATCGTTTTTTTCCCCCCTAATTTATCATTTTACGAGCCCTCGTTCAGCAAGCACCATCTTGGATGTTTCTGGTTAGAGGTTTTGACAATCGGAACTTCATTATCTAGCCAATCAAACATTTCAGTATCTCACCCATGCTTAATATATAATTGGATTCAAATTTATACTCTGATTTACTTTTTTGCTGTTGCATGTAGCATGTGGTGTCTATCAGTTCCTAATTTAATTGAACCCTTATAAGCATTACGCATAAATACGCATAAATAGCCTATAGCCCCAAGAACCTCATCCAGCTAAAGCCCTGTTAGGAGCTGATGCAGATTAAAAGAAAATGGTCCAGCCATGCTTGTTGCTTACAACCTTTATGTAGGAAGAGGCTGGGCCTTTCGTAGCTTAGTATGCGAGCATTGTGGTTTTAAATCTGAGGTGAGCAGCTATAGCTAGCCAGCAAAGCATATGCAGTGGTGGGGTGACTTGAGAGAACTTTGGCAACGTTGAAAACCATTTAATTTAAAATACCGAGACCAAAAATCATCAAAGTATGTAGGCACTTTCCATTATAACTTTCATTTTGGCAGGGAAAAAATATGGCGGCTCAAAAACAACAGATCCACCTGATACCTGCAAGTCTTGAGATAACTGCGTTATAATAGCAAACATGAAATGTGAGCATGAAAAAATGACTTGCTGAACTCAGCGGCTCTAGCATTGATTCTCCTAATGGACGATTTGCTCCTTACTTATCTCCTAAAATCTCTCAAATTATTTTCTGTGCTAGAATCGATCCTGTCTAGTCAAACCTGAGCTTGGCCCTCTGTCTGTCCTGTCATTATCCTGATGCTTGATGTCAAATCAGTGAGGTCTTTTTTTTTTTTGGCTTTATAAGGATAATTTTTTCAGCTGTGGCATTTTTAGTGCTGTGCCCGTGTTCGCTCTGTGACTATTCCCATTGCTTCAGTCATTTTTCTATTAACAGCGCTTGCATTTGCTTACACAGCCAATAGGGGGAGCCAGCGGACCAAACTGGGCGTTTAAGCTGTCTGTGCAGATAATATCACTCACGAGCTGTTGAACACAGGGTGGTGGTTCTCAAACTTTTATCAGCTGGTCTCACAGGCCACTCCTGCACATGTCTGGGGCTATTTTGTTTTGGCTGTGTTTAATTTGGCTTGGATAAAAAGATCTTTAAAAAATCTTTAGTATTCAAGTGTTTGGTGCTTTCTTTTCTCAGCACAACATAAGCACCTGGAGAAAGTGGAGAATATTAGGCCATAATGTGAGCTGCTGGTTGAGAACCACTGCTGTTTTTTTTACTTGCATTAGTCATGAAACCATCCAGACCTTAATGGTTGTAGATGATACTTTTGATCTACTCATAAGCACAAGCCACTGATTTGTCGTAACATCAAGTCCTGGCTATTTTGTGATTGTTGATCCTGCTTGTTCTATCCATGGAGTAAGTATTACATGGCCCATATCGTGTGTGAGTTCCACCTCTTTGCCATGTGTATGGATGTGGAGGTGTTGCATGTTACCTTAGATGTTTCACGAGCTCACGCTTTTCCTCTGGGTGTTGCAGAGTTTCGCTCTCCATCTCACCTGAGCGGCCTGAACCGTTCGGCATCGTTGAGTTGCACAGAAAGAGTGGACTCGCTTTCTATCAGTGGCAGCAACTCTCAGCTCAACAGCGCCACCACGCCGCAGTATGTCCCCGACTTCAACGTCCGCGCCCTTACCGACCTGCAGTTTGTAAAGGTACGAACACAGTTACATGTTCACAAGTTAGCATGTTGATTAACCATAAATAAGCCCATCACAGGGCAACCCAAGTTCTGTTCACTGTACAAACACAATTGGATGTGCTTGGGACAGGAAAGCCAGAAAAGGGACCATCTCTCAGCTGTCTTAGTGTTTCTTTATATGGGATTGTTCTTGAAAAGGTAATTAAGCAGTCAGTGGCTACAAATTGTGCATTGGCACTTACTGGACCATGTGCTGATCCCCCACGGAGGAGGATTTCATGGAGTTATGGATTATTAAATGAAATTAGATAAAGAAAGAAAAAGAAAACTCAAAGCAACACCAGCAATTTGTCACCTCCTAACATGGCTTAAATGAGGGTAATGCGGTTCCTTAGGGATTACATTCCCGAGCTGTTTTTAACACACCCTAGTCAATTTCCTCTCACATCTCCCCTCTGGGAATCTCTGTTGCCATCTTAAGGGACATTCTGGTACTTTATCAGCTGGAGTGAGGTTTGTTAGATGAGCTCATAAAGGCCCGTGCGATCAAATCAACCTCGATGTAAACTTCAGGAGCAGGATTTGAAATGGTGGCTCAGTGATTTCATACATGCTCAAAAGAAAAAATACTTGATATTTAAAGAATAACTTTTTTATATAAATAGTTCATGGTAAATGGTCTAGATTGTTACATGTTTTAATGTTTAACATTAGGCAGAGGTTTAGTCATAATTTAACTGGTAACACTGTCCAGCTAAATAACAAGCTGATAGCAGAATTTCTGAGAGGATTTTGAACCATCTATAACAAAGTGAACTTGCAGGATTCTGGCTTTAGGGGAAAATATAACCCAAAATAATTAAGGACAGCAAACATAAGAGGTCTTGGTAAGCTAGATGGTGGAAAACAAAAAACAGCTACACTTAAGAGATTATAGAGACTATAGAAGAAACTAGAGATGTGCATTTCCTGCAGAAAATGCGAGTGTGATTGCAGAAAATGCAAAAAACACGCAAAAAACGCATAAAAAATGCGCAAAAACAAGCAAAAATTTGTTCAAAAAACATGCCAATATGCACAATCACGTCCAGACGCAAAAACGCTAAAATGCATAAAAATGCGCAAAACCGAGCAAGTATTTGCAACAACGTGCAAAGATGCACAAAAACGCTCAACTACGCATAAAAACGTGTAAAGAACACACAAAAACATGCAAAAAACACGCAAAAATGCACAAAAATGGGCAAAATGTGAAAAACCGCACAAAAACATGCAAAAAACGCGTGAAAACACGCAAATGCAAACCGCATAAAAAATGTGCAAAAACAAGCAAAAATTCGCAATAAAGCGCAGACACAAAATTATGCATGAAATCGCAGCGAAAACGCGACAATACATACAAAAATGCGCAAAACGTGTAAAAACACACAAAAACTAACAAAAAGGTGCGAAATGTGCAAAAACAAGCAAAAATTCATAACGCACAGACGCACAAAAACACACAAAAATGGTCCTCTCTGCCCCGTCTGGGGCCTTCTGGGTCTCTCTGCTAAGCTTTTCCTAAACTCTCATTGACATTATCAGAGTGTTCTCAATGGTTTTCCTATGGGCGGATATTTGGGGAGTGGTAAAAAGTGAATGTAGTGCCCGATCACTCCGTGACTTGAATTGTCGGGTCAGGGTGCCCCCTGGTCCATGCCTGACGACTTTCGTTTTTCTAACTCAAAAATTGACAGAGTTACGGCCGTCCGAAATTGGCCGTAATGTTAAGTCAATGGGAAATTTTTCTCACTTTATGGCACATAGCGCTCAAATGCTACGGTAGATTTCTTATCTGTATACAAGCATCCATCTCCCGAGAATTCTGCACATTTTGGTGTTGGTCTCGTGTCGATATCTAGAAAACTGCGGAGCGAGTTAAGTGTCAAAAATCAGCTCAATAGTAAAAATCGGATTTTTATATAATATGCATGCATATTTCTATATAATATCATCAAACATTTGGTTTTGTTTCTCTTTGCTAATTTTCTGCAGGTCAGTCGTAGTCAGTACCAAAACGGCCTCTTGGCTTCCAAGTTGGACAGCACTCCCCAGTCTCCGCAGAGCAATCACATCCGATTGGATTCCACGCCTGCACCGGCGCTGACCCCACCCACTTTGTCCAACACCTGCAGCGCAGCACCTTTAGCCCTCAAAGAGGTCGCGAACGAGACCACAGCACTGCTCAACGACAAAAACAGCTTGACCGTCCACCGAGCCATCCGTCCTCCGTCTTACCCGAGTCCCAACTCTAAATCCAACTCGAGTACTGACCTCAACAGTGCTAATGTGCAAAGTCACCCCAGCAACCCGAACACTTATGCACAGAATCTGCACATCACTCACACCTATGCACATACAGAGAGCACAATCTGACAACGTTGCCGAGGAGCCCGGGACGACTCGTGGCTCCAGAACGGACCGCGGCAAACCCACGTACTCGCGCGCACATGCACAAATGCAAAACATGGCAACTTGTATGTATATGGCCATTTACAGACTATATGCAAAACACAAGCACTTATAACGATGAACTTTGGGGTTTAGCCTGTATCTTTTTTCCAACTCTCTATGCATGCTTTCCCTTCATCTCCCTTGCCCAGCGACACGGCACTACGGTGGGATCTAATCTGGAGATGTCCACAGCTACAGCTTAGGCATTTGGGATTGAGGAAGAGCCATCTTGAGGTGGGCCATAAGGACCATTTATACTTTGTGTATCCAAACTTCGCATGGTGACCACAGAACATCTTTGGTATTAGTGTTTCTGTAGCATGCAATAGCTGAAAATGCCTCGGGCATAAGAGGCGCACTTGTTTTAACCTCTTAGAGCCCACACCTTTCCTTTGTACGCCCATTTTATTCTATTTTGAAGTTTATGAAAGCGCATCAGTAGCCATTTACCACTATTGATAGCATTCGACGTTCATTTTCATTGTAGTTTTAGGTACGTTTATTAGAGGACCTTATTCTGCATCGACTGTTCAAGGGTCCAGCTGTGGCAAATGGTGAGAACTGAACTCTCAACCTACTGATCAGTTGTCTAGTCCCACTGAATTTCCACTGTTTATCGTCGTTCTACATTACATGCAGTGTTTTCTTGCGTTTTATTGGATTATTTGAGCTCTGATTACAGTGTAAAATGAGGAAAAGTTTTCACAGATATGAAAGTGGTTTGGAGTTTTATGAACACGTGGTTTCCAAGGTCTGCGTGTTTATCAAGAGCCCTCAGAAATACAGCTTAATATATAGAATATAGCGTATTTTTGCATCAATTGACAATTTTTATGGTTATACACTAACTGTACCAAAGCTAATCACAGTTCCTACTATTATATGATTCATGTCTCTTTATAACTTTCCCTTTATAATTCAGTCATTCTCAAATCTACCAGATTATAAGCTTTCTGAGTTAATTGAAAGGTTTCTGGGTGCTTTTAGGGGTAAAAAAAAAAATTTCTCGGTGTACCTATAGGACGTATATTAGGACCACTGGAGCCAGTGGTTAAAGTCTAACCCAGCATTATTACTTGCATTTATAGCAGTTATAACCTATAGGCTCAGTGTTAGGAACCATCAATCAGCTGATTTAGACTCGGATACATTGACACAGTCAGTTGTGTGTCCTGGGTACGAGGTCTCAATCACAGATCTTCGTATTTAATATTAAACGTTAATTGTTAAAATTTCTTGGTGATACATGTAAGGAATTATGTCTGTGATAAATTTCAAATGCCATTGTTTTACGCTTATAGTGCACTATAGATGTTCCACAATTTGTATACATGAACTTAACCATGCCAGACATTAGGTGGGATTTAGGTTTGGAGTGACGTAAGAAAATAAATTTAATCAGGCAGCACAGGCTGAGGTTTATCGTCCTGTTTTAGTAATAAATACCATGTATGAAAGTGAAACGGGTCAGAATTTGAGAAAAAATGTCAACAATGTTGTCTTCTGATAAGCAAAGCCACATTGTCCTGCATTGTGAATGAAGACCAGTGTTCAAACATTACCTTAAATCGAGATTTCAGATCTCCGTGTGCAGTGTTCAAGCTAATATTTAATCTATGCCTATATTCTCCTGTTTTGTACACTGTACTGCTGAAACATCAATCAGTGGAATTAAGAGCTGCTGTTTTATTTTGAACAGTTTTGGTTTTCTTAGGTTGAAGGCGGTCATATGTTCTATTTTTTTATGACTCGTGACTTATTTATAAATGTTTTGTTGCCTTTATGAGATGTCTAAAACGAGAAGCAATAGATAGTTAGGTAATAAGAGTTTATTGTTATATGATGTTATATTGCACAGAGAGTTTTACCTCAGTTGGTGTGTGCGTGTAATAATAATATGTAACTGCTTTCATTTGGACCCAGAATGTGTGAAAAGGGGTTACATTGTGACACGCATTATTGTTTAACATGACCAAAGCTACCACAGCACACTGACCGGAAAACGCGTTGGCCAAAGCCTATTGCACTTTGACCGGACTCCTACCCTATTGGGTCCTGAGTGCAGGTTGTGAAAAGAGACACTCCCAGAGCTCAGAAGTAATGAAATTCCTTTGGGCTAGAGGTCCAGCTGAGTAATCTGCTTTTAATGTTTAGTGCAACGTCTCAAGGGCCATTTTTACTCCTTGATTTGGAGCTGCCTTTTTCGTTGAAACGACCTCAGCTTGATGAGATGTCTGCACTGAAGGTGAAAGATTGTTTGGCTGCAGGCTATGTTTTCCATTGTGCATGATTTACTCATTAGTGTTTGTAGTCATGACTTTTGTGTGTTGACTCATCAAACAGTCTTTGCATACCACCACATTAGGACCTCTGTCTATTAAGGTACCACAATATTATGCCTGCCTTCCATTGGCTTGCTATGAATATACCATAGCAAGGTTTTGCTCCATATTTTTTTTCTTTATAAGAGAAATTTGTTGGTATTGTTAGTTATGGCGTTTTGACTTCCACTTTCTCCTTCCAAACAGTGAATTATCTGGAGAGATGGATATAACGTGTCTTTTTGGCTATCCAGATTACTGGGTCTGATCGTTAATATATGATTTCTGTTTTAAGGGAAGAGTATAATGAGCAAATGTACTGTACCTCTAATTGTTTGGTGTTCTATTTAAAGCAATGTGTACATAGTGTTTTATAAGAACTGCTGAAGGAGTTCTGATGCAGATAATAAATCTGAGATATATTTCTCTATTAAAACGATTCAAGTGTTTTCCCTTTGTTGTGAATTGTAATTGTCATATTTATGTCACATAATGGTGTCTTAAGTAGTTCCCCTTTACCTACTCATGTTTGACCAGTGAAACATTTGGAAAGTTGCTAAACATTTACCATTTCTCCCAAACTTCACAAATATTATCACTGTTTTTCCAAAGTTTTTTCAAATTGTGTGTTAAAATTTGCAGAAATGTGTTAAATTATTTTTAAAACCTGCCCAGACCTTTGCATAAGATGGTAGGGTGACTTTAAAGTCCCTGTATGTTTTACAATCAGATTATATAGGGTAAAAATCTAACACCTCGTATAGATCCGTTATATGCCCAGACTGAATAATTCAGTCTGATTTTGTTTGGTGTAAGGCATTTACAAGAAATAAATTGGGGAAACCCCTCGGAGATTCCTAAGTGGTCAGACTGACCGGTTAATATGATAATTTCCATCGGCCCTTGATTTGTCACGACTGGCGCGTGCCGTGAACAGAACTTTTAAAGTGTAGTTGATGATTCAAAAGACATTCTTGGTCTTGTTTTATATCAAATACAACAAGTGTGTTTTAGACATGTTCAATAAGTATTTCAAACTAAGCAATAATGGGTACGTATCTGTCAGAATTGCTCGCTGTGTCCGTCATATTTGGAGTCGTGTAATCGAAAATAGCATATCACATGATGCTATGGTGTAGCACTCACTAACAGGAAATGAGCGTATGATATGTTTATAACCACATTTTGTCAAATAAATGCATAAAATAAAGAAATGTAAGTCATTAGAATGCGAGTTTTACTCATATGCGACATATTATAACATACCGGTACTTTAAGACCACAATAGAACAAAGAGTGACCATGCGTTTGAGTGTCCCTGGTGAGACACTGACATGCCAGTTTGGCACTGAGTGTTATGTGACTCTGCCACTGTTGGATTAAAAGCAAGCCAGCAGTCTTCCATGTAGAAAAGCGGTTCGATACATATGTGGGATGGGGAATCATATGGCCGATGCTGCAAAGTGACTGCCTCTTCTTGCAGGGAGCGTGTTCATCTATACTCTCTGAAATTCACAGATAGGCTTCAGACCCCCCTACACTGCAACAGGGACCACACCAGAGGAAGGTGAGATCTGTACCCAAACCTAAAATGGATCTATACAGGGCATGGTTACACTGCATCCTCTGTTCTCTTGGATCCCATCTATCTAAGCTGCCCAAGGAGGATTGGATTCCTGTTTGGGTCTTAGTCCTCCACAAGTTTCCTGTTATAATGTTTAGGGAGTTTTTCTTTGCCACTGTCACCCAAGGCTTGGGATTGGCATTAAATATTAGAGGATAATCTACAGTTTGTAAGGCTGCTTTGAAAGAATGTTCCATAAAAAGTCCTATAGAAATAATGGCTTTGAATTTGGTAGCTTAGTGGTTAAGATACTGAGTGCCTTTGGACCAAAGGGTTCATGGTTCAAATCCCATTTCCACCAAGCTACCACAATGCCCTTAAGCCACAGTTAATTAGTCAAAAGTAAATGACTAATCAAATTTGCAAGGCATATTTTTATGCTAATTAAATGTGTGTATGTTAGGGAAATATCTTAGTTTAAGTTTATTTGAAAAGAGAAAGCAATAAAAACTGAAGTAGCCACTTTTCAGAGCCTCTCATAATGTTTACGTCTCGCATTCCATAATGGGTGTGGCTTTGTGCTTTTATTCTATTGGCCACGCATGGTGCTGTAATCTGATTGGTCCATACGCTGTTTGTCGTTGACAAAACAACCGTCGTCTTCGTTCCAGTTCGGCGGACCAGCTGTATTTTTTTTTGCTGTTGCTTTTTGTTTTATTGTTGAGCGCTTGGGACCAGTATGGCGGTTCTAGAAAGGACGTTGTTGTCGTTTTCTACATCAACCAGAAAGAAAGTGGTAGGAGGGTAGCCCGGAGCGGGCCTGGCTGTCACATGAATCGCAACTAAACAACGCGCGAGCTGCCCGTTTCCAATATGGTGGCGATTCGGCGCTTCTCGTTGATATTAGCGCTGCTGTGCGGCTTCTGCTCGGTCGTGTGCAGCGAGAATTCCTGGCCTCCGTTTGTCGGCCTACGACTGGAGGAAACCAGCGACCGAATGTACGTGAAAGGGCGGGTTATAACCGCGCCGCACGGCTGCAGCTTCAGGCTCCGCTTGTTCGGTTCGTACCTGTTCAACGGGACGGAGCCGTGGCTCGCCTTCGCTGGAGAAACAAAGCTAACGGCTGGAGGTTCTGCTGAGGGTCCATGTGACCAAGAGGTCCAGCGCAACTCGTCCGCTTTCCAGCTGCGCGGAGAATTTGAAGCGGACGAGCCGTACAGCGGCTGTATAGAGGTACAGACCTCGGAGAGGACCGTCTCTGAAGGTTCGGTGTTGCATCATTTGTGCTTGTTCAACGGACAAACCTGGGAGTCAGTGGGACAAGACCGCTTCCTCCTGAAAGACCCAGATCCGCCGCCTGACTGGATCCCAACCTGGGGTCTGGTGCTAATAATCGTCCTGGTGGTTCTCATATGTGCTCTGCTGAGATGTTTAAACCTCAGTTTGCTCTCGCTTGACCCCCTAGAGCTCTACGTCCTGCATGGCTGTGGCTCAGAAGATGAGCGACACCTTGCGAAACGCCTGGAGCCTATCAGAAGAAGGGGCAACTTTCTGGTGTGCTCCCTCCTGTTCCTGTGTGCAGTGGGTCACTCTGTGCTCGGGGTCATCTTCTACCGTGCCTTCGGGTCCATCCTGCCTGCTGCGTTCTCCTGTGCTGCTCTGATCTTCCTGCTTGCGGAGCTGTTGCCCCATATTATAAGCTCAGGATATGGATTCCAGCTCGCCCCTGGCCTCGTGTGGCTGGCTCAGACCTGTTTGATTGTCACTTGCCCCCTGTCTTGCCCGCTAGGCCTGCTCCTCGATTTGGTGCTCCGGCGCGACGTAAGCACCTGCGGCGTGCGCGAGAAGGTCATGGAGCTGATCCGGACCAACGTGAACGACCCGTACGGCGAATTCGTCAAGGAGGAGTTCCGGCGCGGCACGCTGAGGAGTAAGACCGTGGAGGACATCCTGACCCCGCTGAAGGACTGCTTCATGCTGCCGTCCACCGCCGTGCTGGATTTCAACACCATGTCCGAGGTCATGCAGAGCGGCTACACGCGCGTCCCCATCTACGAAGAGGAGCGCTCGAACATCGTGGAGATCCTGTACGTCAAGGACCTGGCCCTAGTGGACCCTGAAGACTGCACGCCCATGAGCACCATCACCAAGTTCTACAACCACCCGCTGCATTTCGTCTTCAACGACACCAAGCTGGACGCTATGCTCGAGGAGTTCAAGAAAGGTGGGTTTTTATTAGTAGATGATGAACTAATGAGTAATAGTTCCAGAAAATGTGTATATAATGCTGTTTGTAGGGATGAAACGATGCAGCCGGCTCACAGTTTGCATTGTATGATAATTCTGTTTATTACTCCATCTAATGTAATTGCTTCTTTCAAACACCAGAGGGTGCAATCATATGTCATGCTTCTCTAGGCATTTAAATCTCCTATTTTATTTTATTTGCCTTTTAGGGGTTATTTAAATTTGCTTACATATTTAGTGTTTCACTCAGTTACGTAAGTTATGGTGAAAGCTACAATAGAGCATTTTATTTACAATTTTAAACCTCCGTTTTAAAGTATTATACTTGCAAGGGAGATTTGTTTCTTTTTTTTTAAACATATTTTTATTTTATTTATTTTATCTAGCATCGCTTACGCTTGAAAATGAAAAAAATCACAAGAAAGACAAACCGGGAAGTATCACGAGTCGACTCGTGAGCAGAATTCATCGTTACACCCCTAGCTGTTTGTGACGCTTTGTACTTATGAATGAAAATATTAATGCTGTCACATTTTTTTTCTTTCAGGTAAATCTCACCTTGCCATAGTGCAGAGGGTGAATAACGAGGGGGAGGGAGACCCATTCTACGAGGTGCTGGGTCTGGTCACGCTGGAGGACGTCATTGAGGAGATTATTAAGTCTGAGATCTTGGACGAGTCTGAAGGATACTGTGAGTACTACCATGTTCTTAAAGCACAGCTGTTTACTGTTCTTACCTGCCGTTCGTTCGCAGTAAAAATTGTTTTACCAATTTATTTTTTCCTCTTTGCACAGTAAACAAAAAAGTAAAGCGACCACACGGCCCGTTAGAGATTCCTCTGGAACCGCGTGCAGTACAGGAGGAGTTTTCCATCTTTAGGGTGACTGAGGGCGAGCCCAAGATCCGCACCTCCCCTCAGCTCCTGCTGGCCACACACCGCTTCCTGTCCAGAGGTCTGCAACCTTCAAAATGTTTCTCAATCAGTGCTTAAAAAACTAAATGGATTAAATATGACGAGAGAAAGTAAGAACTGGAAACTTTTTCCATCGTGAATAAACCATTAACAAGTTAGTTAAATCCTGAGACAAAACGCGCATTGTTAGACCAAGTGAATGATCCAGTTCAGCTGAAAATTGATGATAAATCCACTAGGGGTGGGCATTTCGAGTAACTTCTTTAGTAAAGCATTGAACAGACATGGTAATTGATTACTGTATAAAGTCTGGCATGTGCCTTAAAGAATTTTGTTTGGCTTAACGCTAATTTTTAAAAAGCCGCCTAATCCGGTTAATGCTTGTGGAAAGACAGGTCCTAACTGGATGCGTTCATGCGTGCACACACACTCACTCACTTTAGGGCAGTGGTCCAAAGTGGGGACGGGGGGGCATGTGGAGAACATGCAAACT
>JAVSBU010368439.1:0-16135 GCA_033118015.1 Loricariichthys derbyi
CCGTAAAAGCGGCTCCAGCGGCGCCCGTCCACCGAGGAATGGTGTTCTACGGTCCGGGGCCTGCCGGGTTTCTCCCCTCTGCCGGGCTGGATTCGGGTCGCGCCTCGCCTGCCTCGCGCATCCCGGTTCGCACTGGTTCCTGGGGGTCAGTCGGGTTTTGGCTGTTTTGTGTTTTGTTCTGGTTTGTGGTTTGTTCTTTTATTATAGCACCTTTTTTGTTATCCCACTATTCTGCATATGGGTCCTTTATGTTCAAATCCTCCAGGTCATGACACTTTGTATATTTGACCTTATTTTTGGGGCTGTAACAGAAAGCTGTAAAAAACCTTAAACTTGTCACAGTTGGACTTTTAGGATTTCTTTGAATTACCAAATAAAGGTAAAACTCCTATCTGATTCTTACCTGTTAGGAATTTGTGTATTTAACTATAAACTAGTAAACGTAAGCTCACCTCAGCTCACTGCTGGCCAGGCTTCAACTACGGCATGAAGAAGAAACCGGTAAAAACTGATTATGAATCAGTGAATGTCATTAGTAAGTAAACCGTACGTTCTTCAGCTTCTGTCTAGCTTTCAGAGCTAATTTTAAACGGTTCCACGTTGACAGATGCCTTAATTGATCCCGAATTAGAGTGCAGCAAGACGTGGGACGAGCCTCCCTAACATTGCTGGGAGAAGATGATTTTTTTCCCCTCGCTCCTTTTTTAATGGCAAATCAATTACTCATTTACGCGGCTGCTCTGATTAATTACCCAACACTTAATGTTTTTAATGACTTTTCAGACTAACCAGACGGTTCAATCAGGTGCCGCTCGGTCCTCAGGGCAAATGCTGACTTTTCTCATCGAGTCACAGCTGAGGGAGGGGATGAGAGTGTGGAAATCAGCCAGATTTGTTAGGAGCATCGTAAACAACATATCAATGAAGGTGCTAATTTTGGTGCTGTTCCCATGCCAGCGTATTTCAGCAGTTATTAAAAGCTTAATATTTAACAAGATGTTATTTTAAACTGAGGTACACCTTTGCACCATTGTGTTTTGGCACCAGTCTACACTGAACTTCACTAGCTACTGCATCATGGCTTCTCCCAAACTGAAACTGGCATTTCATAGCTTATTATACTGGAATACAAGCACAATCTCAGAAAGGTTGGAAGAGTGTGTAAAATGCAATTAAAAGCAGAAAACAGCCATTTGTAAAAGCTTTATTATCTACTTTTTATTCAAAACCATGCAAAGAAAAGATAAAGCATAACCATATCAACTTATCAACACAAGGCTAATGAGAGAAGATGTAGAGGTCTGGGATGGAGATGTTTTCTTAAAAAATGACCTGGAACTGGAGCCACATCTGGAATCACATGCACCAGCTGAATCATCTCAACAGAAGAGCCAACTTGGAGAAATCCAAGACTTCTTTTTCCAAGAATTGCTGCAGCCTAAAACCTGATTTATTTTCTCCAACATGATCTGAGTGGAGCTGAAGCTGAGGAATATCCCAGACAAGGACATTACAAATAGTCTTTTGGGGATTACTTTCCTCCCTGTAAAAGCAGAATGGCAAGTCATGACAAATGGTGTCCACCAAAGGCTCCTTATAAGATCTTCAGCCCTGGGTAGTAGGCTACCTCTTATTATCCTCTTATCCCATGACAGCAGACTGGGTTGCTACTGGTGTTTATGTACTGGTGCATATTTGTAATGATGCTTAGGCACTAATTAGGGTGGCAAAACAACATTTAGTAAGATAGGTGGGCCAAGTCATTAGTAGTTTGTTTGTACAAATGGATGATTCTGGGATGCAATCCAAGGCCCAAACTATGGACGTGATGAGTCCATTCAAAAATACTTTAGCTTCTATTCGGGAGTCTTTTCCATTCTGGGATCAATTAGTCCTACAACTTTATACATAGATCGAAGGTTGTCCTTCCATGGACCCTACGTGGAGTTGTTGCATGTGATTTCATTAAGATAAGTGGACCGGTCCGCCAGTTGTAGGTTGCCATCTGGACAGGGACTGTATGGTGAAGGTACCAAAGGTGCTGTTCCATTGAACATCTTAGAAACAGCCACTCACCCCTCCATCAATGTTAGAAAATCAACATTTCAGGTAAAGAGGGCTCCCTAATGGCTCTGATAAGTGATTACAAATGTGCAGTACAGACCAAATGTCTGGACCTTCTAGTGAAATGCTAGTGAAAAGTCATCTATTGGAAGGAGCTCAGTAGGACAGCTAACCAGGCTGCACTGGACCCATCACAGCATATGAATTACAGTCACATTTCCTGGACCTACACGATTCATAAACCAGTGGGGGGTGTATATATCTAGCTGGCCTACACATCATGGGCTGGAGAGGGAACATTTATTAGCCGTTATGCTGGCCTGCACCAGCATGACAAAACAGAGCACTATTAAAGCACCACCGGGGATTTGTAGTGGTACACCAATAAAAGGAACAGCCCCATCACTCACTGAATTTGTACGAGTTTTAATCTTGAGCTAAATTCTGGGCTGCATGGAGGTGCTGGTGATGATCCCTCACAGCTTTAGAGATTTGGAGACCAGGGCACCCTACAGCTTCTTCCTGGGAGTTTGGGAATGAGGAATGAGCCCCTCTAAATTGGAACAGGTATGTGTGATGGTGTGATGGCCTATAATGCATTGGTGCCCTGTAAAGGAGCTCCATCAGCCGTTGGTGTTCTTCTCACAGAAGGTCACATCACTGTATAATTTGTCTGTTATGGCTGTGAATCTCTCTCACCTGACCCTCCTGTTGTTCCCCTGCTGATTTCGCTGTACGTTATGCGATGTGCCTGTCCCTATCCCTGTCCTTGGCTTGATGGTCTGTATGTATTAATCAAGATCTCTTCATGCAAATCAACTGTATAAAGCTGGAAAGAGGGCCTGCAAGCTAGAGCATGTTAACTGTGAAGATCCTCAGCACATCCAAAGCCCAAAATGAATGCTGCGGCTCCTCAGTTGTGAAAAATAGCATGGGCGAACAAAGCACATGGTCAAAGCTAATTAGATACGTCTGTGTTGTCAACATTCTCAAGGTCATTGCACAACATGTGCCCGAGAACGCTTAATTAACCCGGAATCAAAACGCCTAATGTTCATTAGCTGCATCACCGTGTTGAAACCAATCCATTAGCGGCCCATATCAGATGCCATTATCGTTTAGAATACATTAGTGTTTGTGCAGAGAATCTCATGCACTGAGTGTAAGCTACGTCCCGTACATTCAGTTGGTAAATCATGTGTGAGTGTAGAGTAAACATGACCTTCCCTGTAATCATGTTGGTCATGAACGATTATGGGATTACCTGCCAAATAACACAGCCTCCCCAGAGGGCAAAGGGCCCCGTATTCAGGGGTCCCCAGACAATAAACAGGGCTCCTCCATCAGCCCAAGTTTTTAACTCTAAGCTGAAGTCACGCAAATCCTGCAATGTTTTAGTGTAGTGTGTGTTAGATCCAATACATGTTAATAATTATCTCTGGCCCGATCATCAGCCCTCCAGATCCACGGAAATCAAGGAAACACACTCAAAGACACAAAGACTGTAGAAAGTGAATCAATGGTTCGGTTAACAATACAAAATTAGGGCTTACATACAAAAAAAGACGACCTTCAGGAGAAAACTATATCAAATATAGAAAATATGATTGGAAGAAGGAAAAGAATGAGGACGAGATAAATTGTTATAGAGTTTGTTTCTGGCTGAGTTGTTCCACATTTACCTTATTTAGTTGTTAGACACGACTTCAGGTCAAACAAGATCTCTAATGGATTGGTTTCACCCTCGCTCCCTGTTCACTTTTGAACAGTTTCACTTTTGGACTTTGAAATCTGGACTTATGGTGCCTTCCAGTCAGAAAGCTGCATATTCAACAGACTAAAAGAAAGAATATAAAGAATACCTAATAGTGTGTATTATTAGAATTTGTCTGTCCTAGTGAAGTCACGTCATACACTATGAGTCGTTCAGTTAGCTTCATCTTCACAACCTGGCTCATGACTGATTTTCTGGCGAGTGGTTTTTAGACAGCAATGAAGAAATTCCTACAGCATGCAAGTCAAAAGGCTTCCAGGTCAGTCTGGTGCTTCCAGACGAGCCCTAACCCCACCGTCACTCTGAGTAATAGCTAGTGGCTTTTATTTATGTTCTAATGGTGGATATTCTTGCAGGGGAGCCATAACTACAAAATATATTGCCTCATCTCCTTTAGTTTTAGTGCTCTAGAAATCCCTTGCCTACAACTGCAGGTACTTCATGATTGTGTTGATTTGAAAAGGCAAGAGTTATTGGTTCTGATTTGAAAATATTTGGAAGCTTCATGGATTCAACTGGGTCAGATGCCTTTTATTTTATAATATTTTATTATACGTTTAGATTTAGAGGGTTATGGTAGTAGTGTTGGTCCCATACACCTCTATGGTCCTGGGTCACCAAGATGCAAAATCACCTGCAACCTGAAATACCATGGTCCTTGGTCATCTAGAACCTGAACTGCCTGCACTCTGGATCAACAGTGTCATGGAATGCGTGGATTTTGAATCACATGGATCCTGAATCACTGGCATAATGGATCACCATGGTTATAGATCTCATGGAACCTGAATAATCGACATCCTATAGGGTCCCCTGAGTCATGGATCACCTTGGCCACATTTCACATGGATCATAGGCCACCTGGTTCTTGAATCACCTACAGCCCAGATCACCAGGGGCTTGGTTCACCTGCACGATGCATCTCCTGGTTACTGAGCTGTCTTTTCTCATCTCTTTGGATTATAAACAGAGAAAGATTTGCCCAACATGACCCTTAAAATGAAATATGGAGCCATCTTTCATCTTGAAAAGGTCATTGGCTGTGGCACGGCGACTGTGCTTTCCCAGATAATCCATTACACTCCAAATTCAGATTGTCGTTCTTCATCCTTATTACACTGAGCCGAGACCTCGATCTCCAGTTCGTTCTCATTTTCATAACCATCAACTCACAAGTGGGAGAGAAAACAGATCAAGATGAGAACAAAGAAATCTGTACCAGTAATAATATCACAGCCTCAAAGAGAGAGAGGGAGCTGAGGAGAAAATGGAATTTGTTGATGGCATAGCAACAACAGGAAGGAACATACGGAAATTATTGTGTGGGATTTTATGAGTTCTATCTAATATCCAGCAACTTTACATCTAGGAATGAAGAGAGGAAGAAGGGAGTTGGTCCTAGCTTTGGAACCTCTGATCAAATGATATGTGTTTATATTCTAGATGAACATCACAGTCACAGAGAGGTTAAAGTCTATACGTATTATTTAGAATTATACATGAACGTAACAACATGCTAATGGATAACAACATTGTTTTAAAATACACTATAAATCAGGAGTCCTAAATTGTATATCATAGAATATTTTCAAAATGTCACCAGTTAACTAGAACTGGATGGCATCATTTTGGCATCACGAAGCAGATTGATGAAACTGTGAGAGAACGAGTAAAAAGCACATTAAACACGACCAGTCATTTAAGCAAACAGGTCAGCACACAGCGCTGGCATCTCCACAGAACCCCACCTTCAAGCTCTGAATGCTCATGGCCTTGGCACCTGCACAGCCTCAATGGGTCTGCCAGGCCATATTCTAAGAGCCTTGGCATCTTATCTCTCTCAGTGGATATTTTACTGCCAGGTCTCACGACTGTGCACCTACAAACAGCCAGGTTATTTTTGTCTATTCCATCCGTTCTGACACAAAGAGGAGCATTCAGTCAAAAAAAGTCAACATGAGCCGAGCAAGAATGGATGGAATCAGGAAACTTGCAGAAATAAGACATATTTAAGTTTGTTTAAGAGTTTATGTCAGCAGAGGGAGAAGTAATTTGACCAGATGATGCCCAAATTTCTGCATAAAACTGCTGAAAAGGTATTTGTTTAATATTATAAGGATTTATAAGGATGTATTCTCTCTCGATTTAGAATTGCTTCAATATTTCAAATGTAATCAACTAGAGATCAATTGTGTTTACCCTGTACAACGGGGGGGGGGGGGGGGTAATTAAAATACAGTTTAAATTTAATATTAGAACAGCAAACTAGAACTGAAGCTGAAGATAAAGAAAGAACACAGAGAGACTAATTAATTAAATAAGAGGATTCAAACGATTTGAGAGAGAGCCATTCCACCGTCAGCTAACGCCGATGGTCATGTTTCTTATTTCATGACCAGAAGCTTCATTTCTGCTTATCACAGGTATTCATGTTAAACCAAAGAGAAATGCAGAAAGGTTCACTAGTGATTCGACAAAACTAACTGTTGATGTGAAATAACAGTAGGTAAAGTAAATCCCAACAAAAGCTGCATACACCATGATCTGATCATGTCCAAATCTACATGATCATGGGATCCAAAGGGATCCAAATCTACAGGTTTTTCCAAAATCAGTCAAAATTTTAAACGTATTTGTATTTGTTTTTCACAACCAGTGTTTTCACTGAACAGCGTAACAGTCTGAACCTCTTATGAAGCCAAAGGGACAGTGGCAAGGAAAACCAGATCGGACTGCAACTAAATCTGGACAGAAAGAAATATACATGAAATACAGGAAGCATCTTCACCAACCAGAGGAAAGAAACGGGGCCGGAGTAGAGTAATGGTCTGATAGATCAAAAACTGAGAACTGTGACTGTGGAGAGAGAATGGAGGTGAATCTAGTGTGGAGTCCATGCAGGCTAACAAACAGTCCCAGTACATGTTGGCAGCATGGTGCAGTGAAACAGATCGACAGATCAAGATGTCAGTGACACTACAACATCACAGTGGGCAGCAGGGATGTAGACTGGGCAGCACCAGGATGGACAGCAGGAGCAGGTCATCACTGCAAATAGGGGGCAGGACAACATCGAAGCAGCAGGGAAGAGCAGAGCCAGCTTTGGGGCAACCCTGTGGTAGACATCAGTGATAGGTCATCTCCCACCTGTGTGATCCTATCATGGTCTGGTGTTAATTAAATCTACTAATCCCAAACCTCAGCTCTGCCAAACTTGAGCAGGGCTCTTAACCTTCAGCTGCTCGGTGGTGGATAACAAGACAATGGACATTTATTCTGTCTTCTTCAAAGTTTTACAAAGCTGAGGTCATCTGGGGGTTAGGAGATCAATGCCCAACAAAGTTGAAAGTGAAAAGCCACATCCTCGACTTCACACAAAGAGCATGCTTCATTCTGTCATTACAGATGGTGCGACTGATATTGAAGTATAAAGCTGTTTCTGGAACAGAAAGCTGAGGAATCCCAGCCAGACAGACCCCACAAAAACAGCTCGAAGCAAAAACCTCCCAATGTGTACAGTACAAAGCATTGTGAGCAGGCTGGAAATGAGCAATTAATGATCAAAGGGCTCGTGATGAATGGGATTAGTCCTTAGCAGCAATCAAAGCGGCGAATGAACGGCCTGGTTGCTTACTAAATAAAAGTCTAAAATTGTCAGGAGACTCCAGAAGGGTTTCTGACATGCATATGTGTACTAGACACCCAGTCAGAATTCATGATTTGTGCTACTTCTCGTGATGAGCTGTTAAACTGGGAGCCTTCCGTCACCGGGATTGACTGGGTTTAAACAATTGTGCCTCTGTTAAAGGAGTAATATAAATGGACCCAGTTTAGATTAGAGTTTTGAGGTATCTGATCTGGTAGCTTTATCACAGAGCCTGCACTAGAACATCCCAACAGCCTTAATTACATAAGCAGCTTCTCATGGTAGCTTTGGTAGATCTGTCAATTTTAGCCACTTAGAAGTTAGAAGGATTTCACCATTCACCATTGTCCTGTCCATTTTAGTCACATTCCCTACTGGATGTAATTTGGCCAGATTTTGACATTCCATTCCCTTGTTCCAGATAATCCCAGGTGTTTTCAATAGGACCAGAGTCTGGTGTTTCTCCTGGGTAACGTCTTAAACTCACCGACGTACTTCTGGCCAACAATTAAGTTAATTTGTGTTGCATTTTCCCTTGTGTTCACCCTATTAATACTGAACATTAAGTCACTGTGTAGATCTTATAACTATAAAGCATTATGGAGGAGTGTGGAACAGTGGCTAATGTCACGTCCCCTGATTTTAGCTTTGATCAACAGAGCAAACAGGCAACTGGCACTGTGATGTGACATGTTATATCCCTTAATAACCACATTGACAATTTATAAAGGATTTCGTTGGAGTCGTATCACTTTTTGCCACTCTTCTCTGTTGTTTTGTCCTTCCTTGTTCCAAATAATCCCAAACGTTTTCTAATCAGAATGAATCAAAGTCAGTAAAAGCCTCTGTGCAGTGTCAAAACTGTTCTTTACATGCCATATTTGTGCATCAGTTCAACCTATAGGTTTGAGTCCAAATGATGTATTTTTCTAAAAATAACACGCTCAAATGCACATGTGTGCGAATGTAAGCTCCTCTCAGACAAACGCTGAATTGTAACGCTGGCGTTAGGGCTTTTTTTTTTTTTTTGCGTCTTAACTCGTCAACAAAACCACTAGGAATGGTCACAACAAAGCGTTGCAGGTATGCATTGTGCCGTAGCGATTCAAGATACTCCGACAAGGACTACATGAAGAGAGTAACATTTAAAAGAAGGCTCGAGCACAGTGGGAATATCAGACTTCATACACAAAAAAGTAAAGAATGACACGTATATATGCACTGATGAACACCACGACCCGATACCAGCTACAGAATACTCCAGAACAGGTTGGTTTTTTACTGTTAATAAGTCAGTAACCTCGCTAACAAACTCAGAAGTGCGCTAATGGCCGAGTGCACTAAATACAACAGGGCTTCTACAGAGTCCTAAAAGTTTTAAAAGCATTAAAGTCATGACTTTAGAAATAATATCTTTAAAAGACTTTGAAAAGTATAAGATATAATAAGACGATACAGAGTGGTGACGGGACCACTGCTGGGTCTGATACAAACAGCTAGTAACTTTCCAACTCACCTGCTCACTAAATCCGTCTTTCTCCCAGTAACAGGCAAGCCTCGACATTATAGCCCCCTTTTAAGCTGAACTACGCTGTGATCCGTGATCGTTTCATGCAGAAATGTCGCTCCTGAAATATGTTGAAATGTGCGTGTAGCAGTAGCCCACACTGAAGCATTTGTTCGAAACTTTTGCGTCAGTCGAGACGTCATTTGGACTCAACGCTAAAGGTACTATGTTGATGAAAGCTTATCTCAAATCATTGATGGAATCCTTATCTAACAGGGCTGCTGTTGTTATTATTGCAGTGGTCCAGAACCTCAATCAAGTGCCAACCCACACATGAATAAACCAAACAGCCATTAGGAAACTCTAGAAATCATTTATGCAAGTAGAATACAGAACTGGAACCGACATCATCCTGCTGGAGGCCCGTCCGTCCCAGATTGATGACGGCAGAGACCATGGCTGCTGCATTTCCATTAATGACCTTATGGAACCGTAGCATTCAGAAGAGCCGACTGACCCACACAGCTGCTAGAACTGATTGCCCACATTCATCAATATAATCAGAATTCATTAATTGGACAGTGGCCATGGACCGCTCTCTTCTCTGCTCTTCTCTTCTCTTCTCTTCTCTTCTCTGCTCTTCTCTGCTCTTCTCTTCTCTGCTAGTGTGTCACCCACAAAGTGTTGCTAAATATTAAATGTTTGTTTCATTTGAGGTTGATCTACAACCAGTTGTGTTGATATTACACTGAGATTCAGTCCTTTCTTGTCAATAAAGTATGGTGGGGTCTTACTGGGTTATTCTTACTTCACCTGCTTTCCTCCTCAAACCTGAGGGAAACATCAAAGTAATGTCAGTCATTTATGTCATGTTACTCTTCTTAGTAATTTCTTTGATAGGTTAGTTAACTTTGAACTTCTAGTTAACTTTGAACAGCTGGATCTCACTGATTAAACAGTAGCAATAAAAATATTGACAAAAATGTACACTCCATGATTACCATTACCAGTACTGCAGAATTTAAACTCATTTTTAAATACTGTTGATTGCCTAATTGAGAATGTCTGATTATTAGCAACTCTCACTACCTTTAGCTTTGATTACAGAACGTATTCATTGTGGCATCGTTTCCACAAGCCTCCACAATCTCAACATTCAATACTGTCCAAATCTGCATCAACTTTCCCCCCAAGATCTTCCACTGATGATGGGAGACCTGGAACCACCACGCGAAGCCATACAATTTGAAGAAACAAATCCATTGATAGAATAACCTGGCCGTTCAGTATATTCAGGCAGTCAGCTGATCTCATTCGTTGGGCCCAAAATCAATGGATTTTTTTCTTACCTGGGATTGCAATGCCAGGATTTACTGGGGTCAAATTGTGAGAGTGGTTCAGGGAGCATGAGACATCATTTTCACACATGCACTGGTCACCACAGAGTCCAGACCTGAACACCAATAAGAATATTTGGGATGTGTTGAAGTGGGTCCAAATCTCCATCATCAATACAAGATCAGTGCAACTCTGGACAGAAACAAACGTTGTGACACTGCAGAAGTTTGGGGAAATGATGCTGAAGCAAATACACATCGCAATCAAAGCCAAACGTGATGCAATTAAATATTAGTGTGTGACCTTTTTTTTGGCCAGGCAGTGTGTGTTCGTCTGTGTATGTAAACTTGTGACGTTGAGTGTTTTAAAACTAATAAGTGCATAAACAAAGAAGGAAGCTCATACAAAGAAAATATCTGCACAAGAATGAGAAGTTTATTGATGGTAATAAGAGCTCCGTCTGATGGAAACCTTCTCATCTGAAACCAGGTGCCGTCGTCTTCCAATGTAGTTCTACGGTGCCTTCATCCGTGTACGTCACTTTACGGAGCTTCCATCTGATGGCATCATTCTGATTTCCACACCATCTTCTCTTAACTTCTCTCTTTTGTAATGCACCCCCATACCCCGACTCCTGCCTTCAAATTATTGAAACGGGCACCTCCTCCGCCTCAGGATGTCATCCAAATGCAGCTACTTCCAGGAGCACTTCGTTGAAATTATTTTCCTTTGGTTCTAATATAAAAATAATATAATTTTATTTAGAGACACCTTTCATGACACTCAAGGTGCTTACATAGATAAACATTCTCTTATCACCTCCTGACCTGTTAAGGGTTCTTCCAGCTCTTCCTGGACAATGGAGCTTTTTTCGAGCATCGACTGGGTCGGCAGCAGCCTTTTACTTTTCTGCTCATTACGGGTTTTCTCCACCACTGCTGCCTGCAACTTCCTGGCCATGTTCTCTCTCTCTATAGCTGCCACCTTTAAGCTGTGCTCTGCAGTGTTCCTCTGTTTGAGGAGATCCTCCACTGTGTCATACAGCACGCTCACTTGTTTGTGGGCACAGTTGATCTTCTCCTCCAACTGATGCTCCAAGGACACCCTGAGCTCCCTCTCTATGGAGCTCCATCTCTAGCTCAGTGATGCTCCTGCATTTTTCCCTAATTCTCCAGCACAGAAGACTGCTGAAGCTGAATTTGAACCAGCGACCTGGCATCATGAAATCAGTTGTGACCTGTTGCTGGCGTTGTCTGAAGAAAATGTGCCTGTCATGTGCTCTTATATACTGTCTGGTGTCTGTGATGTCATAGACCTGTGTGACATCATAATCGAAGTGTTCCAAGGCCAGAGGCCGAGTTCTGAGGCTGTGAGCCCAGAAAATCTAAAAAACACCATAAAGTAACAGCACCTGTTCCTGCCTTATCTGCGCTTTTATTTTTGTGTGTTTATTTTATATGATTAAAAATTTCAAATTAAAAATAAAGTGGCTTAAAGTAGAAATAGGACTCGTAATAAATCTGTCTTCTTTAACATTCAGTGTATAAGCAGGCACATCAAACTAATTTCTACTACACTGTACATACTCCCATATACAGTGCATATAATACAGCATATACAACTTTTTAAATCTGTATAATTATTCATAATACACACCTGTATATTCACATGGAATCTAAACAGCACATACTACATAACCTCATACTCTGTGGGGAAAAATATAGTTTATTCATAAGAATTAATACAACATACACTACCTGGTCAAAAAGAAGGTCACCACTTGTTGGGGTAGTGCGATGATCTGGGGCTGCTGCTGCAGTTGGTCAGTTTTAGGTTCAGTAAGTTCATGCACACAGCAGGGTTGCCAGGTCCCACGAGAGAAACAAGCAACAAGGTCTATAGAAGAAGGCCAAAGAAGCAAATTGACTCAAAAAACCTAAAACAGGTGACCTGCTACGACGTAAGAGTGAGCTTTCTCAATACATTTCTCTTTTTAATAGAAATAATCAAGTATATTTGCCTTTAAACTTCAGAGACAGGCAGGACCAGGGAATGTGCCCAAATAAGTAAGTGCATTTCAGAAACAAGTCGCAAAAACCTAATGTGTGACATTTTTTTTGGCCAGGCAGTGCATGAGTGATGCTCAAACATAGTAAAGGGGGCACTCTGCAGCACATGCTGACTAATGACTAGATAGCATGACTGGCGTGGGGAGCCTAGCAGCTGTGTGGCACGAGGCACAGGGATAGCCTAGCAGCCATATGGTGTGAGTGGCGTGACTACGTAGCAGCTAAATAACACAAATAGTGAGGATAGCCTAGCGGTATGAACAGTATAAATGTCTAGCTACTAAATTACATGAATACATGAATTGGACATCCCTGTCCGGCCCGCGGTATGTCAGTCATAAACACAAATGAACAGGTACTTATGATGTGCATCCAATACAACCTTTGGTGCATTTGTACTGAAATATTCTTAAACTTCTTATTACTCGTAGCAGCTTATCAAAATATATAATTTACTTCTTTTTACAATGGGAGAAAATTAATACGGAGCACAATTAAGTTTGAGTTATCTTTGGTTTGGTCTTCCAACACAGCTCAGAATTTTCATCTGCGCCCCTTTAGAAATTAATTGCTCAGCCCTGGTTTAGCAGCTACATAACATGAATACAAAGTGAACAAAGAACTAGCTAACCGGCTAGTGCCTGTGGTGTAATGCACAGTGCGAGTTAAGGGTGCGACTGGGGACCCTACTGAGCAGTGGCTTATATAGCCCTAGAAACAGGTGTCCTTCATCAGCCTTGATTTGTGCCGGAGCTGCTGGTTATCTGGTGCATGCTGGGAGTTGTAGTTCCAACCGGGCCGTATCTGCTACGCTGCCACAGCTCTCTAGCATCGGGCGGCACAGAGGTAGGTCTCCTAACATTTATAGACTGTAAAAATACGAAAAAATACATACATTAAAAACCTGTAAGATACAAGGATGCTTTGTAAGTCTACTGTGAATGAATCTAAATCAACTCCTAAACTTTACTGGTATTAAAATAACAGTGTAAAATGTTTTACTAATAATGTGCCTTTAAGAGATACTAAAACTAAGGATCAAGTTGGCCCTTATTAACTGGCAAAAGAAATTGCTAGCGTTGTTGTTATGGCTGTTTTCCCTGCTACCCTACGTAAAAATACTAACAGCAGCAGTAGCTCGCTAGGCTCCAACTGCAATTGTAGCTTTAATGTAAACTTAATAAGCACTTAGCATTGTTAAATGCTCTGTTTTGAATTTGTAATGTGAATGGGAAATATAATGGACTGAATGAGACACATTCTGCTTAGAGACCAAGAACACGAGAGAATTTGTAGGTTTACATGTTTTTATAATGCAACTGTATATTGCTAATTTATATTTAACAAACAGCTAAATGCCATGAACGCAAACACAAACATGCGGTCACATTAATTTCACTGGTACCAGTATCATCCCATTTCAAGTTTAATCTAAAACAGCCATCTACTCCATATTACATCACTGGTAATGTTTTCTACCTTCTAGAATGTAAATAAGCACCATAAAGGCTACACAGGTTTAATGACTTTAAAGGGGTTCAACTTCTGTGGGTTTGGACTGAAGCAGGAGGTGTTTTAAAGACTCTCTCATCCACCAGAGTTGTTTTACTCTGAGAACCGGCATTGTGTCGTATCTCATTGCTTTTCTGTCACTCTTGTGGTCGCAGGTTGGGACCACAGAGATACCAAAGTGGCCATTAGCTGACAGCGACATGGATCACATCACCTTAAATGACTCAGACCTGCAGTGTCACTGGTTTTTCTTATCCGTAACAGGGGCAGTGATGCATTTTTAATAAGCACACCTATAACATGACTATTTAACACACGATAGAATTCAAAGTGCTGATATTTCAGTTTTGTAGAACAATAAGTAACCATTATTTTTGGGCTTTGTACATCATCATCATCTTTTCTGCTTATCCATTTCAGGGTCGCAGTAGGGCAAGCAAAAAAGTCCAGGCATCTCTGTTCCCCGGCAACTTCTACCAACTGCTCCTGGGGGGATCCCAGTCAGTCCCAGGCCAGCTGGGAGATAGAATCCCTCCAGTGAGTCTTGGATCTACCCTGAGGCCTCTTCCCAGTTAGTAGGAGGCATCCTTATCAGATGCCCAAACCACCTCAACTGGACCACCCGCAAAATCCAGAGTAAGGGTGTACAATTCCCTTCGGACACAGGGCGATTTTGGAGGGGTCCCTGGTAGAATGGATCTTTGCTTTTCTAAGCAGGGCTGAAAATACAAGCCAATCTAGCAAATCAATATGACTTATGACTTTGGCCATCACAGACCCTGACCTGATGCAGCCCTGATCCCCACTGAAAACTGTGAGGTGTCCTGATGGGACAGTGGACAAGAAAGGAACCAGGACCCTGGAGGGGCAGGAGAGAGTCTGTATTAAAGAGGAGATGTTGAAGCCTAAGATACATATGCAAATGAAATAAGGCAAAAGTTTGGGTCCATTCTGTAACAGTGTGTAATATCTCAGGAATAATCTTGATGTCCCGGTGCTCTATTAACTTGGATAAAGTGGGATGCCTGGGCAGCTTCCCATGGATGCTTTGTATATATGAGGAATTACTTCTTACTGTCGCTGTAGGTCCTTACTAACCCAGTTCCCAAGGTTACAGTGCCTCACCATGAGACCAGATTAGACTTTGGAAGAGAGATGAAATAATTCCTCTGCTTCATGTAGCGCATTAGTTTTTCATCATGTGTCCTCTTGTTGGGTCAGAAAGAACCAGGGCGTCTGTAGCCTGGACTAATGAAGAGTAATTAGAATAATTAAATGCAAGTCAGGACGCTCTGGGCATTGCAGAGATCCTGATTAATGAGCAGTGCCTTTACAAGAGAAAATGTACCCAGAAGATCATGGAGTGGGAAGGAAGCCCAGAAGGAGAGAAGTATCAGGCGCCACAATGTTCGGATTCTAATCTGCAGTGAAATTGTGGTCCTGGAGAACATTGTGTATCAAACACTGACTCCTGGATGATGGCAAGAAAGTAAAAGTGGTCTAGGTCAACTTCCCTAATTTCCTATAATCTGGTTAGATGTACATTTGGTGCAAGGCAAGGTCAAATACGAACCAACAACTGTGAAGACTTACCAAAAAACATATCGTCCTTATAACCTTCAATGTCCTAGAAAAAATTAGAGCTAAGAAGAACTGTTCAATCAAGATAAGATCTGAAGAGCATTCTGATAGAAGCACTTGAGGACTGGTCAGGTATGCAAAGCAAAATCCTCACATCACTTATACTGGAGCCCTTAACATGCAGCCTAACATAACTAACTGACTTCAGATGTGGTTGTTGCCTCTGGCCTGGCCTCTGTTTGTGAGGGTGGGAAGGCCAGATGCAGCTCGTTGTGACCAATCGGTGCTGGTGTGGGTGGTGGATGTTTGCTGGGAGCACTGCACCATGCAGGCTGGTTCTCACAAGACAAAAGCTGCAATCAGTGAGCATGAGAAGTACAGAGGTGCTTACAGGACCATACGACACGAAACGTTGAAAGGACAATTTGGAGCACCAAAAGGGTGAAAATATTAAGACTAACCTTTGGAAAACACAGCATAATATTAATGGAAATCAGCCATTCAGATCATTTCTGATGATAGAATTTGGATCTACAAAGAGCCGCACTTTGGTGTGGGCTGTGAATTTGTGTGTGTGTGTGTGTGTCTGTGTGTGTCTGTGTGTGTCTGTGTGTGTGTGTGTGTGTGTGTGTGTGTGTGTGTGT
>JAVSBU010368916.1:0-16116 GCA_033118015.1 Loricariichthys derbyi
TTTTACAAATGGAATAAATGTTAATCCCTTCATATAGTCCTTATGGGAGTATCTCGAATCGCTCCTGCAAAATCCATAACTGCAGTGCTTTGTTGTGACCATTTCTAAGCGGTTTTGATGACGAGTTTCGACGAAAAAAAAAAGCCCTCGTGCGAACGTTTGTCCGAGGAACCTTGCTTTCGCGTGCATGCGCATTTGAACATGCTGTTTTTAGAAAAAATACGTCATTCGGACTCAACCCTATTGGTCAGTATCGAAGGTGCTCGAAAGGATGTTAAGATTAACGCTTTGGGGATGTTGTGACATACTAACAGATTTCTTGGACAGACGCTGTGTCACGGTGCTCTTAAATCACAGAGGGTGGAGTAAAAGTTTTGGATTAGCCTCTTCACTTTATTTAGGCATTTGTGTTTTTGCATGAATACAGACTGTGATGTATTATGATTGTATTAATAATTATACAGGCTTGTTGCAGATCAGATTTTGAGCCAAAGCACTATGATTAATTGAGGGAAATTATTTAACTGAATGGGAGTGATGAGAGGAGGAACTAAAATGAGAACGCATGGGGTGGTAGGAAGAAATTGAGAGATTTGATTTGCAGCAATTAAAGAGGGGGGTTAAGGACGTGGTGGCCCTCGTTCATCACTGAGCTCTGCAGCAAGGCATGGATGAAAAGTAAGAGAAAAAAAAAGATCACAGTAATGGAGTGGCTGATCTAGGTAAACTTGCTTTTCTGTGTAATTATAGTATTATGTTTGCTTAGGAAAGGACTAGGATATTCTTTAAAACGGAGTTGTTAGGAAGATTAAGTAAATTAACCGTAAATTAAATTAAAATGTATTTTAACTTTGTGCTTATTGCCTGTATAAAAGACAGGTATTAGAAATCATGTTCTTCACCTAGCCCATATTCCAATGCTGATATTTTAACAGCGGAATGCCAAGAGAATGGAACTGTTTTATTTAGTGCAATGTTGATTAGAAATATCTTTAAAAATAGGCGAAACGAACTGTGGTATAATCGTAATAATACACTCAAGGTCATGCTTTAACATCAGATATTTGCACTAGTGTTCTACTCTTCGTACCTATGACAACATAACATAAGTGGCCAATAGCTAACGTTAAAGCACTTTCTGAATCGTTTTTGCACTAAAATATATGGAGTTAGAGGAAGTCAGTCTTTTGGACGATCGTAATAAGTTTGATCCAATAACTAATTTGTGTAATCAGAATCAACCATCCTGGAGGAGTAGAACATTTTAAGTTGTTCTAGAGTACAGAGATATTTGAATGACCAAATGATTGAGCATTGTTCTTTTTGCATCCATACTGCATGTGAGTTAATAAGCTTTGCAATGATAACTCATAAAGGAGCTCCTGATTCCTGTGGAAAGCCTTTATTGTAATGAATGTTATGCTTTGATTTTTATGATGCTTCACGTATGTTTTACAGTAATGCCAACAATGGGATGATGGTTATTATTCATTCTGTGTTTTGCAGGCAAGAGGTGCAGGAGAATTGTGTTCGCTGGCGAAAGAAATTCTCATTTGTGTGCAAGATGAGTGCCAATCCTACCACAGGGGTGCTGGACCCCTGCATCTGCCGAGTGTCTGTACGAAAGGTAGACCCAGAGCTCAATAGAATTTAAAAATACTTATCCATTTCTCACCCTTATTGCTGTTTAATCCACCTATGCAGTTATCACATATTTTACAAATGCTGTAATACTACGTCAACCAAAGAAAAAAAAAAATGTAAGTGTAAAGGGAAAACCCAAGAGCTAAAACATGGGCTCTTTCATTTAAATATGCAGACAACCTTATATAAGTTGGTTGGTGAGTAATAAATGTATTACAGTGGGACTTCATATAAACCTTAATAATAATAATAATAATAAATATAATTTGTAATATATTAATAAAATGTTAATAATCAAATGAATTATAAAGACAATAATCAGATGAAATTCAGGCACAAACTTTTATTATAAATAGGCCACATTAAATGTGATTCTCACAGTTTTCCTGTTTGGATGGCTGTTATCACTAACCTCCTCAGGATATATGGTGACTTATTTGCACTAATAAGTTTGAACACGCTTCTAATACTTAAGTGGTTTTTCATTAGTTTAAAATCTTCTGCAATGTCGATTAATACTAAAGTCATCCAAACTATGAAGAAATACATATGGAATTACTTAGTAAACAAAAAAGGGTTAAATACACCAGAATATTTTATTTTTTTAGGTTCTTCAAAGTAGGCACCTCTTTTTTTAGATGACAATTTTGCACATCTTGGCATTTTCTCACTCAGCTTTGAGGTTTTCACCTAGAATGGCTTTCAGTTACCAGCTGTACCTTATCAAGAGTTAATTTCTTGCCCTCTTAATGTGTTTGAGACCATCAGTCGTGTTATGAAGATCTAGAGTTGCTATACAGTGAATTGCTCTATTTGAGTAACATTCTAATCCTTATTACGGCAAGAACGACTCAACTAAGGAAAGAAAAACCACAGTTCATTATTACTTTAAGAAATGAAGGTCATTCAATCAGAAACATTTGAAGAACTTTGAAAGTATCCAACCAATAAGTGCTCAGCACCTCTGGGAACTCCCTCGGGGCTGTTGGAAAACCATTTCAGGTGATTATTGGTGGTCGTACTCATGAAGCTGATTGAGAGAATGTAAGAGTGTGCAAAGCTGGACTCAAACCAAAAGGTGCCTACTTTGAAGAATCTAAAACATATATATATATATATATATACACACACATATACAGGAATGTTGTTCTATTGGATCTTAGAGGAGACCTGCACTGAGTTGAGACTGATATGCTCCTCTTTCGACTAGAAGGGGAATACGAGTCATGCAGCTCAACTAGGATAAGTTCTAGCAAGTGTGCCTAGTGCAGAACAAATGCTGAATGACAAGAATATTTTCTTGTCAAAATGCATTGAGAACCAAATTTAATCAGTGAAGTTGAGTGGTGAGATATGACTGGACAAAAACTTAGCCATTCTATTCAAGTCAGCATGTAATGATGCTACAAGTAACAAGCCTAAAATGCCTGGATACAAATTATCCAATTATCTCAAGGAACAAGGACATCAGTCACCATATCATTATCAACAGAAAAAAATACATTGGACTGTATATATGAGAGGGGCTCAACAATACAAATATTAAAGTCAAGACAGATATACTTGTATAGAGCTATTTGATTTAGCCAGGTATATGAATATATCCATAATCGTGCTGAAAATGGCAATAAAACACAATCAGCCAACCATATAGTGTATTTTACAATGGAGCATTGTCACAAAGCAGCTTGATGAATATCTAGGATCAAGGCCCTAATTGAACAAGCCTAGTGTGACAAAACACCCTAAATGTTATAACGTACGTTAGCAGGACCAAGACTCAAAAAGGGTGGCAAACTCTTTGGGTAGGCTAGATGTTATATGTAGGCATTAAATCAAGTTACCTAATTAATATATTATAGTGATAGTTTCAATAAACAGAAGCCATGAAAAGTAAAGGGGAGAACATATTTAAAGAAAATGTAATATATAGTCTATAATAACTTGTACTATGAATTATTACAATTTGAATGAAATTGAGTGTATGAAGAGAATACAAATAAAATGTCATGTCAATATCTCGAAAACTGCGGGCGAAATTACGTGTCAAAAAACGGCTGAATAAGAAGAAGAAGAAGATAGATGACCTTCGGATAACAATAGTATGATTGCCATAGACAATCACACTAATAATGTAGAGAATGAAAATGAGTATCGGTGTTAAGCTCTTTCCAGATGCAGTAGATATGGATAAAGTTAAGAAATATTAAAACTGTAGTGTTCACATAAGCTTAATTAACATGCTTAGGGTCTCATTAGATGTAATTTAAGCACCTTTAAGTCCATTAGATTCCAAAAAGTTTTGAAACTACTAGTGGAAATGCATGTTTGGATCTTAATTGTGGAGAAGACCTCTGCAGCAGGTTAATGACCCAAATCCCACTTCAAAACTTTGCCGCAACTGCTTGAAGACCAAGATATTGACTATTGACTGTCATGGACTTTCCTCCAGTCACTTGATCTACGCCCATCAAACATGTTATGGGGACACTTGAAGACAAAGGATAGCAAGTGTTCAAAGTCCCGTGGGGTTCTTTGTGATATTCTGCAGTCAAACAATTCAACTTTTTTACTCAAACTGTTACATAGATTATGCACATGATAATATACAGTATATTTATCATGAAAAACAAACTAATTGTATTTGTAATAAAATGCAATGCAAAATACCATAAAAACATTTTCACTCGTGTTTTCAGAATTTTAGCCCTCACTGTGTATTCAAATTAAAATTTCAGTAAATAGATAATCTAGATTAATAATAATAGCAATAGCAATAACTGGTGTCTGTTTTTGCCTTGCTTTTGAACCCGGGCAGTACCATGGTACCGTGATCACCAAGGTGACAGATTCAGATATAACAATGTAAAACTCTCGTTTTTCTTTCTCTTTTTATCTCGTTTTACAGGAACTCAAGGGAGGAAAGGCTTTTTCAAAGGTATGTGTCTGATCTCTGTTTCTCTGTTTAGTGTGTCCGTGTCCATCAGTTTTTGTTGAAAGGCAGAGATGGATGGAGTTGGTAGATGAAGTGTGAGGGTATTAGTTTACATAATGCACTGTGTAGTTTATCACCCAGTCAGGCCTGGACATGTTTGGAATGAAGGCCCTACCTAAAATCCCTGGTGTAGTGTGTTTGCTTGCACTCTGTAATGTGAATTTTTGAAGAGCATTACATTAAATGGTTTGTTTATCTGAGATGAGTCTGGATACTGTACTTTTCAATAGAAATGCTGAAACATACTATAATAACCTGTTTATTTTATCTGTAGTGGACTGTATTCAGAGATTGCAAAAGACACAGAAGTAGATATTGAATATTAGTATCCATACATGCCAAGTGCTGTGTAAATAATATCTTGAGAAGGACGAATTTCTTTTAAACGTTCCATTTAAAGTGAACGCCTACCTGTAAACTTAAAACATTTGATAGAAATGCAAGCTGATAAAGCAAAACAAGTATCATGGCTGAAATACAGTGGTGCCCTACACTAAATATTGGGGCTTCCACCAACAGCACTTTATTTTTAACTGACAACAAGTTGCACCCCCTGAAGAATGTACCATAAAACTAGACTGACAGTTGTTGGGTGTACAAGTGAGATGGACTTCTAGATGTATAAAGAGATGTTCTTTCTTTCATATCAAATGTTTTGGCATTTTATATGAAAAACCATTAATGTTAGGGACCATAATTAATGTCAGGAGGTGTAGTTCCTGCTCCCTGTTTCAGCCTCTTTTTTTGACAGCAGCTTCTTTGGTTTCGCTTTACATGTGGTTAGCTTCGCTCACACACGTCATTTTTGTTTGCTGTCGTTTTTGCAGAGTTC
This sequence comes from Loricariichthys derbyi, assembly GCA_033118015.1. Lineage (NCBI taxonomy): Eukaryota > Metazoa > Chordata > Actinopteri > Siluriformes > Loricariidae > Loricariichthys > Loricariichthys derbyi. The sequence goes on from JAVSBU010368916.1 coordinate 5,472, forward strand.
TACTTACTTTGTCTTGCTTCTCCCTTCCCCTTTAGTTGCTTAGTTGTTTTTTTTCCACTCAAGCTTTGTCTCGTTACTTTTGTTAACTCACCTTTTCCGCTCCCCTTGCTGATTTTTGCTTTTTTGTTCTCCCATCCTGTCCCCGTCCACTCCACTCACCCGTTTTTCTCATATCCTTTCCACGCCCGCCCTAGTGGCGACATTGTTGATGGTTAGCATCTCCCTTTGAGATAAAGGTACCAGCTCTCCTGCCGAATGGGGAGGTGGAGTAGGTTCCAGGAGGGCCGAGGTAACCAGTAGGGCCCTAGATAGTGTAGGGTCAGAAGGGACCCACCGCAGTCATCACTTTTTGACGTGTCCCTGTCACACCCCTACCGTTCACCCCCTGCGCTTAGGTCCTTGTACTCCCACTATCATGACATCTAAAGGAGTTTTTGAAGAATCAGTTTGTTTGTTTTTTTTTATTTGGGGCACTGTCTGACCTGAAACATTTTCCAAAACTGATCTGGTTTTCCAAAAAGGAAAAAAAAAAACCTCAAAAAATGACAACCTTTAAAAAATAAAGTATGGAAGTGCTACTTTTTTCAGTGTCAGGGTAGTTGGCACTGTTGTGAGTTATGTTGCTGCACAGCTCTAGAGCTCTGGCCTTGGCCTTCAGGCCATGAGTTCTGAACCAGCTGCTGGCTGGGTGTGGTTTGTATGTTCTCCCTCTGTCTGTGTTGCTGTCCTCTGGGTACTGTGGTTTCCTCCCACATTCCAAATATCAATATATTTTAAGTCAGTTGGGGTGTTATTATTGTCATTATTGATATGTAGTCAGATTTCCCACAGTTTGCTTTCTTGCCCTTGTTTTTATAACTAATGCAGGCAGAGTTTTCAGATGCTGTCTGCATGGTAAAATTTGTTCCTTTGTTCACCACAAACCCTTTGGTAAATCATTAATCTTTTTAGTATGTAATGCAACATCACAGACCAGAGCTGGCCTAGTAATTATGCCACTTCTGACAGATCAGGTGATGTGGCTTGGTAATGGACTGTTTACTACATATTTGATTGTCTCGTCATCTTTCCACGTCCTTCTAAGACAGGTGTGTACTGAAGTACTGACTGGGGAAGACTTTTTAGCAAGAAGTTGGTGTTCTGACTGTCATAACACCACCTTATATAATTTGAGCACTTGCTGTTGCTTATATATTGAGACGAGGATTGAGGCCAGAAACGCTTGTGTACAGTACAGTATGTTCGACTGTAGATGTCAGCAGCTCTGCAGGTGATGGACAGGTCATGGAGGATGCAGGAAGCTGCGTAGGTGTCTGTTTTTCTGTACGTGTCCATGTACTTTGGCTTCCTCCTCAATTGCTGATGCAGTCGGAGAGCAACGTGGCGGAACGTTCTGCTGACTGGGCAGAAATGAGAGAATGAGGGGAAAGAAGGCAAACTTATGGACTGCCTGACCGAGACAAGGAAGGACGGAAACGAGGCCTCTCGAGCTGGTGTCCCAATTCCAGCTTTGTTTCACAATGCTGATAACCTCGAAGTGTTCATGGAATTGAGTCAGGATTTTGCTACAGTTGGGCATGTTTTGGTGTCAGTAGATATTGCAGTAGGATTGCTGTTTGTATGCAATTAATCAAGTACACATTAAGTGGACAACATTCATTAAATATGGGTATGTGCTGTTTAATGGCCTCACTACATTCTATGAGTCTTTTATGCTACTGTAATGTAAATATAAAGGATATTTTATAAAACTGCACGCAAACTATACATAAATGCACGGGACATACTGCTGAAAAAAAATGGACAACACTGTTATAACTCTGGGAACTCTGTAATAAGCACTTTTTACAATGGAGCATTGTCTCAAAGCGGCCTTACATTTTTTAATTGTCCTCTAATATATAAAGCCAGTCCCAAATTGAGTGAGTCTATGGTGACAGTGGCAAGGAAAAACTCCTTAAATGTTAAGGAGAAGTCTTGGGAGGACCAACACTCAAAAAAGGTATGTAAAAATTAACCAAGTTATCTAATGAAATTCATAGTAATAGTTTACATTAACAGGAATTAAATAAATATTAACATACTGTATTTTCTGCACTATATGGCGCACTTAAAATCCTTTAATTTGATCAAAAATTGACAGTTCGCCTTATCTGGTGCCTTATGTATGGATTCTGGTTGTGCTTACTAACTGATTTTATGTAGTACACGGTGCTCAAAAATCTGTCAAAATGTTTTAGAATGGCTTTGGTAAGCAATGAAGCTGAAGCGCTTGACAGATTCTAGGAGCATTATGGTAACCACAGTCAGGGTGTTTATGAACTCAAAATGGTGCCCGTTAAGAGACATGCTTATGAAGTGGACTTCAAACTCAAGGCTATAAGGTACACAATAGAATATGGAAATAGAGCAGCTGTGAGAAATTTCAACATTAATTAATCAGTGGTGTGGAAGTGGAGTGGTTTTCTGGAGGTTTTTACTCTACAGATTGAAATTAAGACCAAGCAGTTTCAGAGGGAACAAAACGCGATGGCCACAGTTAGAGGACGTTATTGAACAGAGAACAGCAGGTAGAAGCGTTTCATGCCTTTATAGACTCTACTCCCATGTGTGTTTTGGAGCAATCACTCGTCACGAGCAAGTCCCACCTTATTATTCCTTCCACAATATGTAATTTCTCTTATGAAAAATACTCCTCTGAGATATTTAACACGTGTTGACACCAATGTTCTACTGTTAGTAATGTAATTAAATAACCAGAGACCACGAGAACAACAGTTATTACACAAAAATGCAACATAAAAAACATTAACCACAGTCTGCATTTAAAGATGTGTTTTCAGGGCCTGAAATCTTGTAAATAAAAACTTACCAGGAGACCAAGTTAATTACTCTGAAATTTCACTTTCATCTTTGAACTATAGTTGTGTGGGCGTAAACTTAAATATCTCCTAATCTCATGCTCCTCTTGAAAGGTGCCTTGATGGTTGCAAAAATCAGTTTAAGTGGCGAAAACCACAGAGTAATTTGAGAGCATCTATTTAGTCTCAGTTTCCATGCAGCTCAATGTGAGTCTGCATTTTCTGATCACCTGACTGAATGGCCTTAGAGTCACATGGGAAATACTGTGCTTTAAAAGAGGGTGGAAAAACATTTAGTCCTCATAGATGAAACCTGTTCAGATCCTGATGTCTGAAGTCAGTTGGAAGCAGCTTCCGCCAGTGTGAAAGTAAAAATTCAAGCAGCCACACAGGTAGAGGACGGGTGACTCAGTTTGCCATGAGGATAAGTCTCTCTTGCAGTCTCATCTGCTTTTTGTCTCAAAGCTTCTTATCAGCAATACCGCTACACCGCCACTGACTACACGTGGCGTTTCCTGGTCGCTGCCATCTGGATCCTCTGTGGATCCAGTGTGCATGGAACAAAGAGCTTGTGGCCCATTTTCTCACTTATGAGGTTTTCACATTTGAATGCTGCAGGTATGGACTACACTCAAACTCTTCAGCCTGCTAGCTTTTTTATAACCTAACTTTCTCCCAGTTTAGTTGTTGCCAGGTCCCTCCCTATTGTCTACGTGTCCTCCCAAATCTATGGTAGCTTCCAGTCTTGAAGAATAATAACATGTGCTTTCTCCAAGACATGTGAAGGCAGCCACCTCTTGGGTTTTAGTTGCAGCTTACACTTAACAGTGCCTACAAATGCAACACGTAGTAAGCATGTTTGTATTAAAAACTTTTGATGCCATCTGGCTTGTTTTTGTGTCATGTCACTGGATAAAATTTTCCACTAAAATTGGGAACAAATCCTGCGTCTGTTTATGCTGAAAAAACACTGGTAATTGGCAAACAGAATAATAGACAGAGGGAGATGGCTGACTGACACTTTGGGTCAGTTGACAGTGAAAATAATGGCAAAAAATTAGAAAAGTGCTGTTGGACTGACTATTGTGCCTCTCAGGGCCCCTGTCTGTATTTTTTAAGCTAAAAAAAAAGCGTTTTTATGCTTTTAGTCTGCAGTGAACTCTGCCAGAAAAGGCATCAAACATTTATATGAATTTAGGTTTGTGTTTTTGGCATAGAGGTTTTAGTTTATGTATGATGAGTCTATATATGATTCCACTGTTAAAAGTCCCTTTAGTACATAAAAAAATAAAGGATGATAAAGAAGTCAGTTTTTGAATGAGAGTGATTTGAATGTAGTCTACATAATACATAAAGTGAACGCTGCATGTTAGGGAGTGCTTTGGCAGGAACTCTCTTCAGCAGAGAAAGTTGGAGTGCTGTTCATAGATGGATGACCTTGTGTGCTTCAAATGTGGTCTGCTACATAACGGCTAAGGTTAACTCTTTCCTTCACCTTTCTGTAAACACACAACATATCAGAAGCCATATATGAGCAACTGAACTACAGCAATACTCTGAATCATGTATGAATTACTTTAAATGTACAGTCCATAGAAGATGTGGACAATCAAAGAAGGGTTTAATACATAGTTGGATCTCTCTTTGGCTGCTTTAACAGTCTTCATTTTTCTTGCATGACTTCTGACATAGATTGTATAACACACCTCCTATAATGTACATAATACTGGTAGTTCCTGTTTTACGATGGTCTGATTTACGATTCAGGGCGTCATAGTGGTTAGCACTGCCGCCTCAATCCAGATGCTGGGCTTCGTGTTCTCGCTGTGTCCGTGTGGGTTTTCTCCAGGTACTCTTATTTCCTCCAAAATTCTAAAGACATGCATTTTAGGTTAATTGGTGTTTCCAAAGTGAACTTTGTGTGAGTGTATGTGCCCTATGTTGGATTGCTGCTCTGTCTACCGTTGTTCCTGCCTTGCACCCTGTGCCTGGATAGGAACTACCTGTTTACAATCCAGTTCAGCCACAGGTCATTAGAAATTATGTCAATGAACAAGACAGCCTCTTGCAGAATCAGGAACTAGTCTTCTCAAAATTTGCCAAACATTTTTGAACTTACAGAATTATCTAGAATGTCTAATGCTACAATAACATATCAATTACCATATTTTCCAGACTATAAAGCACATCAGATTATAAAGCACAGTATCAATGAACCGATCTAATTCCATATATAAGGCGCACTGGATTATAAGGCACATTCAGTGAAACAAAACAGTCAAATAAGTCGAACTTTATTCAACCCATTCACATTAACTCTAAACATTGTTCAGTTCTAAAATAAAATGCAAAACTATACACTCACTTTTTCAGTTCATTCATCCTCCATAAATCTATTAAATCCATCATTCTCAGTGTCTGAGGTAAACAGTTGAGCGATTTCAGCATGAAATCTGGACCTGCATGTTTCAGCATGTATGGATCTCTCTCATTAATATCAGAGTTTCATTGTTGGTACTTATCTGTTTAGTGACGATTCAGTCCTTTGTGAAAGTTTGAATAGAGTCAAATAGAGACTGTAGAGATGCTTCTACCTGCTGTTCTCAGTTCAATAACGTCCTCTAACTGTGGCCATCGCGTTTTGTTCCCTCTGAAAGTCTGTTTGGTCTTAATTTCAGTCTTTAGAGTAAAAATCTGCAGCAAACCACTCCACTTCCACACCATTGATTAATTAATGTTGAAATTTCTCACAGCTGCTCTATTTCCATGTTCTATTATGTACCTTATAGCCTTGAGTTTGAAATCCATTTCATAAGCATGTCTCTTAACGGACGCCAGTTGAGTTCATAACAAACATACTGACTATGGTTACCATAATGCTCCTAGAATCTGTCAAGCACTTCGGCTTCATTGCTTACCAAAGCTAATCTAAAACATCTTGACAGCTTTTTGAGCACCGTGTACCACATAAACTCGGCCAGTAAGCACAACCAGAATCCATACATAAGGTGCACCAGATTATAAGGTGAACTGTCGATTTTTGATCAAATTAAAGGATTTTAAGTGTGCCTTATAATGCAGAAAATACAGTAACTGAAACTGGAGGGGGCAGATCAAAGTATCTCATACAGTCCCAGATCCTTATTCTGCCTCTATCAAACCTTACAGTTACACTGTTGGGTGGCTTGATGGGTAGCACTGTAGCCTCACAGCAAGCAGGTCTTGGGTTTTGTAACTATTTCACATTCACTCATTGAGTCTCTGTTTTATTTGGTCGATCTTCTTTGTTGTTTGTAATACTGTATCAATGCATTTTAGCTTTTATTAAACAAAAGTATGTTGTTTCAATCACTCATCTCTCACTCATGTTTTTATCTCTGATGCATTTACATATTTGCATGCAGTTTTCTAGTGAAAATACCCTTTATATTTACATTACAGTAGCTCAACAAGGCTAGTGGACCATGGTAATGTCTGGCCAATGTTCTGTTTTACAGAACGTAATGAGGTTGTTAAACGGCAGATACCTATATATCCAATGCCACAGATAATATAAATGACTGATGAATGATTGTTCTTCTAGTTTTTGTTCTGTCAGCAGTTCTGAAGGACATATCAGTGCAGACTCTACACCAAACCATAAACCTATAGTGTGGATCTAAGACAATTGAATTAAAAGCATAACGTGACACTATAACTTCTCGTTTGTGCTTAAATACTTTAAAGATCCCCTCCAGTGGTCATATCTACTTAAGCTGAATGGATAGAGTCGAGTAAATAGTGTTGAATGCCGCTGAACGTTTTGCTGATTCGGTTTTCTTTAACCTGTTAAAAGTCATTAAACAAGCTCAGAAGCGTTATCTGGAGTTAGTGTTTCACTCGCCGAAGATGTGAAGACATGAGCAGGTAGACAAATTGGTGACTCCTCATCAGAAGATTCATACTGTAGCGAGGTCGAATGTTTATCAGATAGCAAGCTCATAGATAGAGAAAACGAATTTAATCCGTATCAGTATGAACCTGAGCGACGTGGGGAAAAGAAGGACACTGCTTTGCTCGTGGATTCATCTCATGAGGGGTACACAAATCATAGTGTGACCTATTTTGACGCAGCCCTAATCCCATATTCTGACCAATCAGCGTGCATGACCTGTCCATGATGTAACACACGGCGCAATTTCCGAACTCATCAGCCTCTCAGCACGAATTCGGTGAGTGGTCTATTTTATTTCAGTAAATGCCATAAAATTGACTAGTTCAAGCGAGATTTTATTGCTGTGGCACTTAATTAACCCAATCAGATCGATGACTGACACCCCGTTAGGACCACTGGAGGGGACCTTTAATTGACACATTAAAGCAAAATGACACACACACATGCACACTTTCCATAACTGAACCCGGTTCTGAGGTTGGTATTTTAAGCCATGCTCTTATTGTTGATGGACGGTCAGAGAGCTCAGTGTAGTTGAGCTTTCATTTCAAAGGATTGTTTATCTTGGTTTATCTGGTGCATTTCCTAAATATTTGTGCATAGTTACATGTTGCACCCATTAACTACACTTATTTATGATTCTCTCTTTCTCTCCCTGTTCCAGCTGGGCTTTGCTGATCTCAATATGGCGGAGTTTGCGGGTTCGGGCTCAACCGTGCGCTGCTGTATCCTGGAGGGCTACGACACCAAGAACACTCGACAGGACAACTCCATTCTAAAGGTGTGAGAAGGAGAATATTCAGTGTCGAGTTCAATTCAGAGGACTCCATTTTTATATTCAGTAAAAAATACTGGCCAAACATCCTATAGCAGATACCTTTATCCTCAGTGAGGGTACAGTTCCTGGTAAGGTACAGTCCCAGCAATCAAGAGTTAAGGTCATTATGACCTGTCAACGGTGACAGCTTGTGCTGGGACTTGAACCGTGAACCTTCTAGCCAGTTATATTTATTTCCAGAGATGGAGCTTATCTGAATGTGCTGTATAATATAGACTATGCTGTACAAGTGGCCTGTTTCAGTACAAGACAATTTAGTCTTTTATGTGTCTAAATCTATTTTAACTGTAGTGTATTTGTGGCAATCATCATGCCTGCTGTTCTTCCCACAATCGCAGCTCTCGTTTGCATCTACTTGGTGACTGTGTGGGAGAAATGTGACTGGAACATCCTACTCACATCTAACTATGAATCCAATGCTTTATTTGGTCTGACTCACTGTCTGTTCCATTGTCTAAAAGGAACAATTTGCACTAACTGAAGGAACTGCTGTTTTTAATCAGATATATTTTGGGATAATTTGTGCATATTTACCCCTGTTTACTTTGGAAATGGAGGATGCTTATAGAGTATGTAGTTATAGTGATTTAGGTCAGATAATTTAGCATAAATAAGGTGTTTGTTATCTCTGTTTAGCCTTGATTTAAAACTAATTACGTTTTTCGCTGCTTTCTCAAAGGTTACCATTGGAATGACTCTGCTTTCCGGGGATCCGTGCTTTAAAACGTGAGTCATTCTTTTTCCTGGCTTTTAAACCTTCTTCCACGAAACCATGTTGTTAAAGGTTATATATAACGCTTTTGAATTAAATGCTACACAATTTCTTACTGGCTTACTGAGAGACTGTGATAGACAATGTTAAGCTGAACACAGTAATTTCAGTTATACTGTTCTCTAAAATAAGAGAGACTTATAAATAAATACATCAAATTATGTACATATTGCCTTATGTAAATAAACCTTATGTTTAATTACACAGTGATGTGGATACATTTTTTAGAGTTTTTACAGCTATACTCTTTATACTCTTAATCTGGTGCCTCTTGAATCAGTGTCTAGTGATGGTCAGTCAGCAGTGATGTACACTATATGTTGTACCTCCACCTTTCCTTCCACAGGTTCAGCTCTCAGGTTAATTTCAGATGTTGCCCAGCAAGTGTGAGAGTTTGCTTTGGTCACGAATTTTACATCCAAAGTAGAGTTCATAGGCTTTCTTAATAAGTGCAGTCTTGATACATCGCTAAGCCTTTAGTATCGCCAGAGATGTAACAGAATGTATCAGAGCTGTTTAGACATTGATGAGACATTTTAGCTGTAAGTCTTCCTGAATATAATACATCCTATTAAGTAAACTATCTGTGCACTTGCTTCAAGAACATGTGCATCAACGTGTGTCCAAACAGCTTTTGCAAATGTGAGCATATTTTATAGCCTGTCCACCAGCATTTGTCCACAGTAAGCATGCTCAGGCATGTTTGGACTGATCAAAACAGCTGGCATTAAGGACAATGCACTAATAGACTTGAAAATGATGGGGGGAAAAAGCCAATGAGTCTTGTGATTGTTTTATTGTATACTTAGTATTGCACTAAGCCAGTTTTACCTCATGATTAGGACTGATCTCAAGGAAATGGTTGCCAAGGCTTTCTTTCCCTTAATACTAACTCATGTACTGCCACCTGGTGGCATGTCACCAACTAGAGTCTGGATTGGTTTATTTCTTTAGTCATTCTGAATATAATAAATTTATTATTACCAGGTCTGGAATACAGGACATTTTATGAACAGTATGGTATTAATATGAGTTTTAACATCAGCAAGATAGTCAGGGAACCCCTGATCATCATCATCATCTTCTCCTTTCGGCTTTTCCCTTTTCAGGGGTCACCACTGCGAGTCATCCTCCTCCATTTCAATTTGTCCTCTGCATCCATATATCTCCTCTTTGGTCTTCCTCTGTCTTTTTCCTGGCAACTGCATTTCTAACATCCTTCTACCAATATACCCAATGTCTTTCTGATGCCAGTCGCTATTTAGGGCGAGGAGGTGGTTCAGTCCTTCAAATACCTAAGGATTCACTTAAATGACAGACTGGACTGATCTGATCATACTGTTGAATTGTACAAGGCCAGAGCTGATTCTTCTTCTTTTTTTTTAACTTGTTTTTTAACTTGTGCAGTAAGCTACTCCTAAACTGATCGGGAGTGCCAGCTCCATCACTGGAACGATGGTAGACACACTTTGGCATTGACAGAGAAGGCAATGGTAGCAAAACCAGAGAATAGCTTGGAAAATTCAAACTTATTCCACCAAGGTGCTGTAGGAAGTGCTTATCATAAATATTTTCCATCAGCCATCATAGTGGTTATTGCGTGTGCCTGCCCCCCCCAACCACCACTAGTTTAATAAAGAGTAGTGTATTTAATCTTTGTACTCAATGTCACTGATGTGTGAACCCACCATGACTTTTGTGGTCTGACCAAGTGGCACCGAGCAACTGTTGTTATATTTTCTTCATAATATGTTACTGTGACTCTCTTGCATTAATTATTTTTAAATTAATTATACCTTTCAGCCCTGCTCTGGGCCTAAGCTTTTGAATACTTTTTGCATTTTGTTAGTAGAAGTTAGGTAGAACAAAACATTGCAATTCATGTGTTAAACATTATGTAAAAAATGAATTAAGCAATATAATAAGTATTTTTTTGTTATCTGCAGTCCCCCAAGTACGGCTAAAACCACAGCGCTTGCTGGCCAAGATCCATCTCTGCAGCTGGACTGTAAGGGAGAGGGGACTGGCACCAGTACCACTACAGCTTCGGGCATCAGCCCTGGTATCACCTCTAGCCGAACACTTAAACCTAGAACCTGTTCAGGTAAGCTGGCATCTGGTATAAACTCAAACATATAAGGGTGTGGATGGTTTTGGGGTTAAGACGTACGTGTGTGTGTGTGTGTGTGTGTGTGTGTGTGTGTGTGTGTGTGTGTGTGTGTGTGTGTGTGTGTGTGTGT
>JAVSBU010369015.1:4660-16111 GCA_033118015.1 Loricariichthys derbyi
GAGAAGGCAGAAAAATCGCCCCTGGTGGCGCTCGAGAAGGCAGAAAAATCGCCCCTGGTGGCGCTCGAGAAGGCAGAGAAATCGCCCCTGGTGGCGCTCGAGAAGGCAGAAAATGTACCAATGGAGGTGACTGAGCAAGCTGAAGTATCACAAGTGATGACAAATGAGCAATCTGAAAAATTACCTGTGGAGGAGACCGAGCAGGCTAAAAAACCGCAACTGGAGATGACTGAGCAAGCTGAAAGGTCACCCATAGAAACTACTAAACATGCTGAAAAGTTAATTGAAGATGCAGCAGATCAGGCTGTACTTTCCTGCTCTGGGAAACTGGGTCTCCCACAGGCTGAATCTGCTCCCAAAGCAGGAAACATGCCTTTGGCACTGGAGGAGATTGAAAAAAGTAAATTACCTGAGGCTGGTTTTGAGTTGCCTTCAGCAGAGGAGACCATAGAGTTTACTAGTAGTATACAAAACACCACAAAAACTTCAGGATTTGTGGAAGAGGAGGCTCCTATCAAAGAATCTCCCTGTGGTAGTCAGGCCACTCAGAGTGACTTGAAGGCAGAAGACACGGACAACAAGACTGAGATTCAAATTCAGGATGATTTGCTACATAAGACGGTTCAAAATGACACCGACTTTCAAGGTCCTGAACAACACCAGCTGTTTGAAAAAGCTGAAATCCCGCTAGTGTCTTTTCCACCTGATAACGTGACCATAGACATTCCACCAGTTACACCAGAGATCTTGAAAGCTCTGGAGGCAGCAGTCCATCAGTGCCGTTTACAGTCATCTTTGAAATGTACTGAGGAGCAGACTAGGTCACAGACTGAGGGGGAGAACAATACTTCAGAGAAGGCTACAGAAAATGCCTTGTCAAGCTCAAAGAAGGCCACCAGTTCAGATAAGCCTTCACAGGCAGCTAAGAAGGACATTCACACTGACAGACATCCAGACAAGGGAAGGAAGCCTCAAACTTCTGGATCTAGAAGCAAACGTGAAAAACCCTCATCACCAGAAAGAGAGTTGTCTTCAAGACGGAGAGAGAAGGGTAGTCCAGAAGCTCGGCCACCGACTACAAGATATGCAGGATCTGCAAGCTCCTCTTCCTCAAGATCTCACAAGAGCAGAGCAGATAGTCCGGTTTCAAAGAAATCAAGGGAGCATCATGCAGATGGTATCAAGGTAAGAACAACCATTTGAACATTTAGCATTTTTTCTAGTGCTTTTCTGGGTTGGATTAAAAAGTGAATGGCTGCAACACATTTTAATATATTTGGTAGTAGAGTTATACCAAGATAAATGCGATACAGAAACCATGAACTATTTTAGAACTCAAGTGGTTGCATGACCATTTAAGTAGTGCATCAGTCTGATTTGCTAGCTTACCTCTGCAGAGATCTGTGTTCAAATCTGTTAGCAGTGCCTCCAGCCTGGCTGGGTACTGCACAGACACAATTGGACATGTCTGCATAAGGGAAGATAAGTGACTAAGTCCTTGCAACAGCAATGCCGATTGAGTGAGATGCCAGTAAAGATGAAAAATGAACACACCAATCATCGTCTGTTCTGTGCAAATTCATTCTCACCTACGGGTGAAAAGGAGGTATAGATGGTGTTCGTGCACACGGCCAGGGGATGATATGAGACTAATGAATTTGTACAGACCAAAAGTGTTTATTTCTGTTCATTTGCATTCTATGATGGCATTAAATCCTCTAATGTAAGACCATGAATATACAAATATGATTGAAAATATTTTAATTTTAGTGCGTTGTGCTTTGCAGTGTATCCCCACAGAAAAGCCTGTCTTGTGCATTTATTTTACTTAACTATTTAAAATGTAGCCTTCTTCAATAATACAGGTCTACGTCTAGCCGATTAGCATCTGTTGGGTTTAATTGCCAAGGTTTTAAGGTCTATAAACTGTCTCAAATCAGTCTTATTGCAAGGGTTCGCTTATTTGTTTTCTGTCATTCAGATGTGAATAGGACTGATTTAGGACAGACTTTTATTTCCTATAATTCTTAAGACCTTAGCCGTTAAAGTGAATGTATGTTGATTAATGGGATGTTAACTGGTGCTCACCTGTAGCAGAAGATTTGAGTATTTCAACAAGTAATTTATTCTATTTGGTAATGTTTCGGTTGCAATTAAGGCTTGGGGATTCCATGATTCCATGGAGTTTTCCATATGGTGGATACCATGATCCAACGTTGAAACAGAAACAGCCCTGACACACCCAAAACAAAATATACATAACCATCTATAGCTGGCAAGCAATTACTCACTCTTATGTTGTCTTTGCAAGTTAAATTTAGAAGTTATTAATAAAAAAGTGTCATTTTATTTATTTTTCTGGTATATCAGGATGCATCATAAGTATGTTGAAAGTGTAAAATACAGAGATATGAATTTTAGCTTGTATTACCCAATCCTGGTTGCATGGCTCAAACGATATTTGTGTTGATTTGTGTTGAACTTTTTTTTTTTCCTGAATAGACCCGTAGCTCCAGCAGAAGTACCTGCTCCATAAGTAGTGACACAAGAACAAAGAAAACTGAAAAGGTGAGCTAAAATAGCCAAAAGTCACCCACATTTTGTTCAGCATTTGAATAATGTTTTGATGCTTATTCAAACCCAATCTGTTACAGCTTAAAGAAAAAGATGAAGGTGTTGAGGACCCTTTTCCCTTCAACCTTGATGAGTTTGTAACTGTGGATGAGATCACAGATGAGGTAGAGGAGTGCACACCACATAAACATTCTAAATCCTCGTCCAAGTCTAGGATGTCCCAGGAACACACTACAACCTCCGTACCTAGAAAGAAACCACCATCCAGTTCTGATGCTAGTTCAAAAAAGGGTAACAAAACTCCAACTTCAGGTACACGTAGAACTAGAGCATCTGCAAAACTTAATGCAGACACTCTGGAAGTTCCAGATAGGATGAAAAAGCAACCTGCAAACTCCAAAGCAGGCATCAAATCGAAAGAGCCACAAAAGCTGGAAAAACCTCAAACAGCTGCAGTTAATAGAGCTGCTACTGAAAAAAAGACATCTCATCACTCAGCTTTTGCTGAAGTAACAACAGAGGTGTCTGTGTCAGAGAGTGAAGAGAAGGACTGCGATGCTAAGACCATCACTAAAGAGAGCACAGATGATGGAGCCTCTGACCTACAGGTGTCCACAGAGTTGGATTTGCCTGCAGTCACAGTGGAGCCTCGATCTCTTCAAGCCTCTGAAGTACACGAAACGATCACAACTTTGCATCCATCGGAAAAGTCTGCCACAGTAGTTCTTGAATCAGAGAACATGGATCTTCCACCCCAAGATGTCCTTCTGACCCTTGATGAGGTCTGCGATGAAGAGGAAGATTTTGCTGATGCCGGAGCAGTTGAGGAGCTGCTGAGGCAGCAGGGTGAGGAGTATCCAGAAAGGCTTTTAACTGTTGATGATGATGACGATGATGAGACTGAAGAAGACCAGCTGGAGAAGGCTCTTCGGGGTCTGGTCACTCTCGATGAAATTGTTGCAGGCGATGATGAGGATGATGAAGAGGGCTCTGTCAATCATCAGGTAGGGGGTTTACATTGGTCCGTCTCCTGTTGTTGTTCTTTGGCCAGTTCGTGTGAGCTGGACTGAATGTTTTTTTTTGTTTCCCTCAGACACTTCCTCTAAATGAAACAATAGATGCTGAGCAGACAGAAGAGGGAGAACAGGATCAAAGTAAACATGCCCATTCTGATGTTGCAACATCAGGCCAGCAAGATGTGCCTGTAGAATCATATGTCCTTGAAGAGAACACCCATGAGCTGGATGAGCTACAGAGAATGAGCTTTGTGACAGTGGATGAAGTGGGAGAGGAAGAACAGTTACTTCTAGAGAAGGTGGTGCAGGAGCAAGTGGCATCTGTCACCATGAAGCGTGGAAGGGCTAAGAAGAGAGTTTGGCAGGTGGCAGGTAAATGCTACTAAAGTTTTGGACAAGATTCATTCCTTTGAGTCATTAAGGCAGCATTACGTAGCCAAACTAGTACATGCAGCAGATCGACTGTTTGAAGTGGGGGTGCACTGAAAAGAATGTTTTCAGGTGAAACCGAGCAAAACAAAACATCTGGGTGAAGTCTGAATACCAAACATGGTTTCTCGCAGGTTTTTTAGTGATTTTTCCATTTTTCATGATTATCTGAATTGAAGTAGGCTAAATGTTTACTTTGCTGTTGTTCCTGATTTTAGTAGGACAAGTACAAACTCATAATCAGTGGCTCAAGAAAATGCCTCCAAGTGACGTCTAACCCTTTGGCTTCACTCTTTAACTGGCACTACTGGTTGACAGTTTTGAATCCAGTGACCGTATTTGCATACGCTCTTATTATTTCAACGTTTTCTGCTGAGATGATGAGTTGACTAGTTTTACCGCCAGTGGCGACACCAGCAGTTGAAAAACTTTGTAATAAAAAGCCTTTTGGTCTCTTTCATTTTTCTAAACCAAAAACCTCCGAAGTGCAGACACAGCTCATTTCTTGGGCACAAATTTTTCTTTTGCGTCCCTGGTCTTGCCTATTGCCTATTTTCTTTTGTTCAAACTGTCATGCCGACAAATCCTCTCTCAGCTGTTATGTTCTGCTACCTGGCCAACCTGTCAGCTTTACTTCATATGCTGTTATGTAGGACTTATAGTGCATACAGTATTGCATAATTTGCTTCTTAAGCTTTACGGCTGCTGTTTCTGTTATGCAAAATTCATACCGTATGGGGAAATCTAAAGCGGTATACTGGATTAACCCTCGTGTGTGCACTTTTTTTGCTTACCTGGGGTAATTCTGTACCCCATGGATTTAATCAAAGAAAGCACTATACAATAACAAGGTCACCGTCCTGTATTTCTAGCCATGCCAGATATGCTGACAATTTTTGTCATACCCCTACTTATTCTACCAGATCTTTTACAGTTACAGCTGGATGAATAGGATTTGATTCAAGTATTCTAGTCCTATCTTACATGTACTATTAGTATCTAGCTGGCAGTTCAAAGTGTCATAGTCCACTGCCTGCCCCGAGTCAGACAAGTATTCAATGTCACAAACTAGATGATTAATCAATAAGTCAATAACTTAATAAGTGGCTGTTGATTGATGAGGGCCATGTATAAAAAGGGGCCGATAATGACCAAGGAACGAACTCCTAATAGGATTGGTCGATAACATTTACTTCAATAATATTATTTTTAAAAATTTGGACTCGGGGTACAGAATTACCCCAGGTACGCATATGAGGGTTAATGCAGTAGACTACTATGACTACTATCATTTTAATTATTCACAAGTAATAATCATTTTAAAATAATGCTGCTGTTGACACATTTCTTTTGACAGCCCTCTAACTGATCTATGAACATGTCTCTATTTGAAGAAGTGCTAATCTCACTTCACAGTCTCTGACCTTTCTGTCAGAGGCTTTTTGTCGTCGATTTCAAATTTTTTTTTCAATCAGAATACTAAAGACCTATTTTTATCCATTCATAGTTCCAGAGGAACCCAGACTGAAGCTAGAGGCTGAACTAAATCAGGAGCCAGAATCCAAGAAGACTTGCATAGAACCTTCTGTAACTGAGGACTTCACACTTCCTCCTTTTAAACCATCTAACCCTATTGGTAAGACCACAGTTACAGAATCTAGAAATGAAGAAGTTCAATTGGTTTTTCTAGTGATGAAGGTGAATGATCTCTAAGGATGCACTTCTCTTTATGTACATATATATGTAATCCTCATCTTCACAGCATTTAGCGTGGTTGCCTCGCAGCTCCAGCTTCCCTGGTTCAATCCTCACCTTGGACTCTGTAGCGTTTCCCTCCCATGTCTCTGTTGGTTTATTCCAGGTACTTCCATGTCCTCCCACGTTGGGTGAAACCAAGGAACCTGATTGCTGCATTTTGGCTGAAGTTAGAATATTAGTGTAAACCTAGCTTAACCGCACCCCTGCTGTGTCACAAATCGTAATTGTGGCAAAAATCCTCAGCGAGTTTTAAAATACACCGTATTAGTAGGGGTCCTAGGTAAAAATTTATTCTTGTGATGCCAGTTGCATTGCGGACTTGGAAGATGCATCATTGATTCTCAGAAGTAAAAATGATTATATAAATGTTGATTTATAAAGTTATCAAACGAACACAAAGCAATCGTAACCTATTTTGCTAGGGCTGTGCGTTCGTGTTGAGTCGTTGAGAACCAGGTTTTTCATGTTTCGCCTGCTGTGGATGTTTATCTACTGTTCCCTTAAAACACACTATCCCGTAATTAAGTCAGATTTATTTCTATAGTGCTTTTTACAATGGAGCATTGTCTCAAAGCAGCTTTACATTTTTGGATTGTCCAAATTGAGCAAGTCTATGGCAACAGTGGCCAGGAAAAACACCCTAAGCTTTATAAAGATAAACCTTACCTGACCAAGTTTTAAAAGGGAACAGTCCTATGTAGGGATCTTACAATACTAGAAATTTAGGCGCGGGTAGCAATAATACTAAGATTCTATGATTCTCGATACAGATTACTGTACAATATCAAAAAAACTGACCATTGAAATGAATGTACTTCAACATTAACACTCTAATTTTATAGCATAGCATTTATACTGCAGTGCCCAAAGTAAACCAAAGTTGCTGTACTCAAATACTGCTAAAATTAACATGAGTGGGGTTGCAGACTAAACTACTTATGTACCTTTTTAAATATAACCTTTGCACTACTGCATCACTGGTTATGAACTATCAAAACATTACCCTAAACAAGCTAACAATAGCCATTGTAAGTATTATATGCAACTGTTGCAGTTCAAAAAACAATGACAGTAACATTCCAGGTTACAAACATTTTGACAAAACTTGCTCAATATTTTCTCCTTTGAGTACAAATGGTCTGAGACACGGTTTGCATATTGGCCTCGGCCCATGTAAAATGGGAAACTAGTCGCAGCAGACCTGTTGCTTGGCCTGGTTTTGCAGGTGCCATTTCTTGTCGTCGTCGTTCTAGTATTTGAAGTTGTAGCGTTTTTCCTCCGTTTTATCTATACGTGTAGGGTCATTATGCTGCCCTCATGTGGTCTGGGAGATTTACAATACCTTCAATATGACCATAAACAAGAAGCATATCATTTTCTGAATTTTGGTATGTGTGACAGTGTCAGTTCTCATCACATCCTTACTTCATGTTTGGACCTGTCAGCGACATGAAAACAGCAGGGAGGAGAATTCAGTCACAGAGCAGCTAGTGCTAAAACAAAAGACGCCATGTTTCGTCATTTATAGAAATACTGTGCAGTAAACGCGACTGTTACACGTAGCTTCTTTAGACTTAATGCAGAATTTAGTGGTGTTATAGTTTAAAGATTTTGAATATTTCAGTGATGAATGAAATGTTCAGTTTACATATATACACTGCTCAAAAAATAAAATGAACACTAAAATAACACATCCTAGATCTGACTGAATGTACAGAACAAAGTATTCAATGAGAATATTTCAAAGTTGAATGTGCTGACAACAAAATCACACAAAAATTATCAATGGAAATCAAATTTATTAACAGATTAATTAAAATGTAATTAATTTAATTAAAATTAAAGTGGAAAAACACTACAGGCTGATCCAACTTTGATGTAATGTCCATACAACAACTTGGAGTTACATTGTGTTGCTTAAGTGTTCCCTTTTATTTTTTTTTGCAGTATATTTTGGGTATAGATTACATGTTCTGTAAGCTGTACATTTCTTGACTGGGATAAGTTGTTTAAATAAAATTTTTATTTGATGATTTGGTGATGTGCCAATCAGGATGGATACAGGCAGCAGTTACACAAAAGTCATGTAAACGGTACAAACTGATACAGGACAAGCTGCTGCTTCTCACTTCCTCAGTTTTTCTTCTTTTGTTTTAACAGACTTAAACATTGTGCTTATTTGTTTGTTAATTAGGTATGGACTTTGTGGTACCCATGATGGGTTTCTTCTGCAAGCTCTGTTCTCGGTTTTATGGAAATAAGGGTGCAAGGAAAGCCCACTGCGCCAGCTTCCTGCATTACCAGAACATGGAGGTAAACGTCACTTTTATTACTTTTTTATTACTTTTCCAAGGTATTTCTTAAATGCTATTTAATACTGATTAACTGACTTATTTCTTTTTAATCTTTAAAAACAACAAACTTAAAGTTCATATTTCAGGAAATAATTTTAAATCAAAGTATAATTTACTCGGTCAAAAGCAGATCAAATGCTGTTTCAGTTAAGCTCGATAAATCAACGCTGTTTGCTTTCTTCACGCAGAAACATTACGAGAAGCTGAAGTCTAAGAGTGGCAGCTCAACTCTGGCATCATCCACCCAAAGTTCTTCATCTGATTAAGCAGACTGGCAGATTTGATTTTCTGTTAATTTTACATGGGTCCAGTGTTTTGTTTAAGATAATTAGTTTGATTGCTTCAGCTAATAGTGAGAAATTCACAAATTCAGACGTTATACAGAACTAATAAACACATTTTAGTAATTGTTTGTCGTTTATTGTATTTATGGCTTCACTATGTAACATCTAGTGTACATGCATAAATTTTAGTTCTTTGTCAAAGTATGCTGAAAAATAAAATTTGCCAGACTGGTGATGCCAGAATGTTTTATAGGTGTGTGTGTGTGTGTGTGTGTGTGTGTGTGTGTGTGTGTGTGTGTGGTGGGGGTCTTTAATTACAAATGTGTTTTGCTGTCATGTAACATTCACTACATTACTTATCAGACAAACACATTTAGCATATAACTATCAGGGAAGGAAATGCACCTTAAGGAAAGGCACTATTTTTATGTGGAAGCTTTGTCTAACCGCCATTTCTATTATAGTCAAGGTTAATGCAGTTCTGTAGTCTTTTACAACAAAGCACTGTCTAAAAGCAGACACAACTAGACTCACTGCCCCAACTGACTAAGCCTACAGTGACAGGGGAAAGCACAATCTCCCTAAATGTAATGAGGAAGAAACCTTGAGGACCAAAAGGGGCCCAACTTGTTAGCCCAGATGCTATAATAAATACATTAAGTCATAAAGATAATACATTTATTCATTCATTGTCTTATCTTGGTCAGACTCCCTGGAGAGCCGGTCCATAGTCGGTGACACAGGACGCCATCATGGAGCACTCATACACACACCAAGGTTACTTTGTAAACGTTAATTGGCCCAATGTGCATGTTTTTGGAATGTGGGAGGAAACCAGAGTACCCAGAGAAAACCCACACAGACACAAGGGAGGACATGCAGACTCCACACAGGTGGAGCCCGGTGTTGAGGTCGAACTGGAGATCTCGGAGCAGTGAGGTAGCAATGCTAACCACTGCACCACTGTGCTGTCAAAGTTATAGTAATTATAGAGATGCTAAATTAAATGGGAAATTAAAACGAAATATGAGTGGGAATACAGTATTATGAAGCATGTAATAAAATAAAGAATCTAAAGCTATTCTATATGATACAAGGTGGCTACGGGATGTGTAGGATGTCCTTGGAGGAAACAAATTAATGCAGTATGACTAAAGCTACTGTCTTTAAAGTTTAAACTGTTAGTTTTACTTTTGCTTTTATGCCTTGTTTGTAACGGATAATTAAAAGAGCTGGCGTTACAGGGAATTTCCAAACAGTTCTTGGGTGATCTTTACTGAAGGGGTAGGCCAAAATGAAATTTAAAGCTCCAGGATGTGGTGAATAAATTAGCTACAATTCATTTGGAAACAATGTATATTTCACAATTGCTGTCAGATTTGAACGTGCATGGCATTAAAGATTTAGACTTTGGACTAACATTAGAACTCATTAACCATATCTGGGGCAGAGGCCCATCCGACGGCACAGGGCACCAGTCCATTTCAGGTCAAATGCATGCACTGGCATTACACATACATTGGGACAGCAGGGTTAAACTGATTGGCCTAACGTCTTTGGAATTTGGGAGGAAACTAACATGAGGTGTTGGAATGGGGAGAACAATCAGTCAGCGACTTGGCCAGAAATCAAATCTGAGTCTTTAGAGCTGCACCAGTGTGCCGCCCTAGAACATAATTATTGCCTGAAATGACTGATAATGTATCACCTACTGAATAGTGCAAATCCCCAATTTACTCCAGGCTCATAATGATAATAAATGATAATTGATTGTAGAGAAACTTTAATGAAGGTGCAATCACTCCTCTCTCTCTCTTTTCCTCTCTTTCTCTCTCACACACGGAAACACAAAGACATTTTAGTACAGCATGTGACAGCAGAACAGGTTTCCTGTTACGTTATCAATGTGAGCAGGTATTTCAGAAGAGAGCTGGGAACTGAGAAAAGTGTAGAAATTGTGAAACAAGACTGAGAAAGAAGTATATTTAAATGTGTTGGGTGCATTTCAAAGACAGTCCTCGTTTCGCTGGTGTACTGTGTTGCAAAGGTTCAGTTCTTATCGCCTTTTGTTTCTCTCTATGGTGTGTCAGCTTTCCACCACAAATAAAAACTAATCTGCACCTCTTCTGCAAACCAGCAGAGTGCAGATCCAAATGTACTCCACCTGAGTAGTAGCACCTATGGCTGATTGTATTGGTGCATTGTGTAATTATAACAGGTAATGCACCGATAAAGGATTAGAGAATGACTAATTAACTGTGTAACACCATATGAGCTACTGTCTCTGACGTTACATCTATATGGGTGGAGCAATGAGGTTACTGTCTCTAATAAAGTGAACAGTGTTTAAAATGGTGTCTAATAAATGTGTATAATATTTGTACCAGCATAACACACACTAACAGACCGCCACCACATCAGTGTCCCTGCAGTACTGAGGATAGTCCACCACCCTAATAGTACCTGAACTGTGAGGGTCCTGACCATTAGAGAACAGGGTAAAGGGGACTAACAAAGTATGTACAGAAAAAGATGGACTACAGTCTGTAATTGTAGAACTACAAAATACATCAATATGGTAAGTGGAACTGATAAAATGGACAATGAGTGTAGAAATAAGCAGGTTTACATAATGTGTAAGTGTGTATGTTCCTATCCAGATTTCATTTAAATTGTCTTTCAATAATGAGTTTCTATAAGATTTTTTCCCCATGTTTAAACCCCAGCTTTTCATTGGCTATGGTTTCACATGTAAATATGCCTTGGCATGCCAGTGCTTCAAAGGACTGTAAAAGGGTCACTGCACAGCTCTGGGTCACTACCTCAGAACAACAACTCATAACTGCATGTGTTGCCCAACCTGGACAAAGGGAATCTCCGATAGTCACAACGCTGCATCGTAGCATCCATTGGCAATAATGAAAGTCAATGAAAGAGGTTTTTAAAAATAATTTTCTTCTTCTTTTGGCTTTTCCCTTTTCAGGGGTCTCCACAGCGAGTCATCCTCCTCCATCTCACTCTGTCCTCTACATCCTC
>JAVSBU010369118.1:0-16109 GCA_033118015.1 Loricariichthys derbyi
TCTCTCTCTCTCTCTCTCTCTCTCTCTCTCTCTCACACACACACACACACACACACACACACACACACACACACAGATATATATATATATATATAAAATTTAATTTCCAGGAAGGAAAGGTATTTTTTATTTTTAAAAATTTCTGCATGTGGATGTGGAAGACTTAAAAATTAAACAAAACACTTGAATTACGTCTCACTCAAGTGCAAAAAATACTAAGGTGGGAGAACCAATCAGAACGCTGACACTGTTAAAAGTGGGTGGAGTTTTGACTATATAAGAACCAGGTAGGGATTAATGGATTAGGTGTTTCTATTATAACCCTGAATATGGCATCCACACCCTCCAAACATCCACTTACAGTATTTTAACTTTTGGCGCCCTGGCACTCTTACCTCGATCAATTTGCGCTCGTAGCTGGCAGCCAGTTCCTCCACATCTGCCACCGACCTATGCTGAGGCGCTGGAGTGGAGCCATCACACGTGGGGAGAGCTGCAGAACAACAAGCGTTAAACAAAGCCGTGGAGTACATTAAGAAAACACGACTAAACACAGGTCGAACTGAGCCACGGCTTATTGAGTGCTGCGCTTTCTGACATAAATAATTCAGTGCTCGATTCGCCTTCAGGACCTTTTCTGCATTAGGAGACTCTTTCAGTGCTTAATGTCGACAAACAAGTGGAGCAGCCCCGTTACGATTTCGTAAAAAGCTTTCAGGCACAGACTGAGCCGCTCAGATTTTGTAAGTGGGGCCGCAAACTTAATTGAAAACCTCGTGATGCTGGAGCCTTGGCTCTGAGGAGAGGCGGCCTAACGTAAACTCTCTACCTCAGAATGAGAAGAACAAACGCCCGGGGCTGAAGAGTGACTCCTCTTAATCCTAACTGAAATTGATTTGAGGAGGACTGATTGCAGGATTAGGATGGACAGGACCATTATATAAGACTTGATGAAAAAATATGAAACCTGAGAGCAGGAGGAGCCACAGGACCAAGTGTTTTATTAGGACAGCCTAAACGGATCGGATATGTTCTAAGCATTACGATCAGCTCGTGCTCACGGTTCCAGTCCACCAGCGGCGACAGAAAGCACAGCATGAAGTGTTTAGGACAGACATGTCACATATTTGTGTGCTGGCAGCTCAGCCTTAATGTCAATTATTTCTCATTTTTCACCTTGTTCCTTTTTGTTTTCTCCCCCCCCCAAAGCCACGGCCTTGATGTCTAACTGAATCCAAAGACTAAAAATCCAAACATGGGGAAGAGGAGCGCTGATGGAGGTCATTATCCGACCTCTGTTTTAATTCCATTAACAGTTAGATTAGAAGCGCGGTGAGGCAGGTGAGCTCCACATCTCACACTGAGGTCAGTAAGGAGTTCTTCTGCTGTGGAAAAATCATACAAACTTACTGACACTAATCATCGAGGCTACAAAACACAGAGCACCACGTCCTGGAGGACAAAGAAGGCAGAATTTTTCAACAAAACAGCCAAACTTTTATTAGAAGGTTTTAAATTTCCTCGCTGTGTGTTCTGTATTTGGTCAAAGCGATTTTCTTTGAGCAGATCTGAGTTTGATTAAATCTGCACTTGTTTTCCAGATGATTTCAGTGAATTTCACAACCCAATACAGTAAATCAGAACAGGGAGCGGAACCTCCCGTGATTAGTGAGAATCCACGAATACATGTAACCCCCCCCTAAAAGTGCTTATAAGTCCCTATTTTGATGGTTAAAATCAATAATGTGTGAACATGGTTGAGTTTGGCGTCACTGCCGTGGCTGTTCGTTCACACTGCGTTGTTATGTATCAACCAATGAGAGCCCACCTTGTAGAGCCATCTGAACCCCAGCCAATAGCATTCGAGTATTGGAGTTAACATGCACGCACACAACTGTTACGCCATCTACAGGACATCAGTAGCAGTAAGAGTTGGGATATGGCTTTGAGACGGTTCATGGAAATCCTCAAATAACGAGTACATATATTCTACAGAACAAACCATGAATGTGTGGATTTTCAGTAAATAACAAGTAGATACGTTCCAGAGAAAATTTCACGAATGGGTGAATTCTCAAATGCTGAACCATGAATAAGCAGGGGCCTACTGTATTTCACATTCTACATTTTCCATCTGAATTAACACACTGACTTTAACAGCCAACAAAGTTAAAAACAAACATAAAATTCAAAAAAAGTTGAAAAAGCTAGAGGGAGCTTGCAACACAGCAGCCACACTCAGCGCCATCTTGATTTGATTTAACAACCGACATTTTAACAACCTGAACCTCCCTGAATGGAATTTATCTCCCTTTTTAATACTTAAACTCCAAGCCCTAAAGTTTGAATATCTAAATGTTTTTAAATGTTAATAACACCAAATTTCAAAGACTTTTTTTCCAGGCATCATAAATTCAGGTTCAGGTGACACTGATGTAACTCCACAGTCCTGTTTCACAGAGCTTAATGTGGACATTAAACGGCACCTGAATTTAAAGTGCAAATTTAACACAAAACTATCATTTCACCATTGCATCCTAATACCATCAATATCATATCTGTCAACAAAGTGAAATTTAAATCCATGGATTTCTAGAAAAAAATGAATTTTGACCAGCTCTGCTCTGAAACGGAAATGCAGATTTTGCACTCAGCTACTTTTGGAGAATCGACTATGATGTCGTCGACTTAAAGATTCATCCACCATTACAGAGAGTTAGTGAGATTCATTGTAGTGTAAACAATACGAAATGCAGAGCTATTGTGTAGTTGGAGGTTGCACGAATGTTGCCAACACAAATTTTAAATATATTTTTCCTCAAATGCATGTACAAAACGATTAAAATGGACTGCTACGGTTCATTTCTACAGATAGAACAGTCAAAAAAGAAAAGACCTCCCATTATACTTTACTGTATTTATGTCTAGTCCTGATTCAGACACTAACAAAAACCCCTCATCCTCAGATTCAAAGTGAAAATCGCTTAAATCGTTTAAAAAAAAAATAATAATAATAAATAAATAAATAAAATCACTCCAGTTGCTATCCATTTTGAGAATGAGACTGATTCTGACTCCGAAGGTTTCAGATTGACTGTGATGACGTTTCTCTCTCACACACACACACACACACACACACACACACACACACACACACACTTCCGTTTTGCAAGTTTGTATTGAGAAAGCCCTGAGAATGGCCTATAAAATTCCATTTTTTTAACAATTATAAGGTACATTAATCTCCATACCACTGCATGAAATTATTTGTTATATAAAGAACCAGAAACGACCATTAGATGATATTCACCAAAACACGTTCAATTTGCTCTTTAATATATACATTGTACAAAAAACTGATTTTTGTTTCCTATTATAATTCTTAAGAGCTGAACATGATCCTGTACTTGTTGTAATGCTTCAGAATGACCTGTCACTTAAAACAATAAATCCGTTTTTTAAACACAGTGCTAAAGGCTTGATGGCATGCACACACAGAACTGGGTCTGAACGTCGGCTTTGGTCTTTATATGGAAATAATAAACCTTTATAAGATGAACGAGCAGCTCGTTGAGTTAATGAAGGCACGACTAAAGTCTTTTCCCTCACGGCCTGTACGGAGATGGATCAGCCACTCAGTGAGACGCCTCACGAAATTACAGCTCTCAGACGTGAAAACAAACACACACACACACATACACACATATACACACACACACACACACACACACCTCACCTTCAAACCGTATGCACTGATGTCTATCAGGAAAGGCCACAGCCAACCAGCAAAAATTTCACCGTACCTTCAACCTGCCACGCAATTTTTTCTCGTCCCGCATCCAATATCACCACAGAAATGAGGTCCCGGTGCTCGCGGCCAATTTCCCATCAACCCCCCTGCCTTTTCTGCTTGGCTCACTTCCATATGGGAAATTGAAACAGCGATCGATAAACATGAGCGCTGATAACGCAGCAGTGCGGGACATCAGATAGAGACAGATGAAGAACGACCCAGAGCTGAGCAAGAGGCCCGAAGCTGGGAACACGAGGACACCTTTTATAGAACTCGATGCTATCTGGGGTCCAAGAGAAGTTTAAAATGGCATGAAGAAGGGAGACAAACACGGGACGTTAGAATTTGATAAAACAGATAAATCGTCCATTAATGGGTGGCATTCCGAATAAAGTCACTTCCTGAGCGCTTTATTAGGACAACATCATGTTCTAAAGACTCTGATTCCATCCCAGGATCCTCTTATTTTTTATATTGCAGACGCAAGGTTTGGAAACACAGCCTTTATTCAATTTATTTAATAAATAAATGCTTTTTGGGTGGCACTGCCACACCCTGGCAAAGTATTTAAAAATTATATAAAAACTTAATTATATTAGGCAAAAATCTGCCTTAAATCAAGTAAAACTGCTAATATTGTAACTTAAATTTGAAGGGAAGAATCAAAATAACTTAACCCTTTACTTTTTTGTGTTTTATTATTTTAGCCCTAAATAACTAAATAAATAATATAAATAACTTTGATGACCAAATCATATTCAACTAAAGGGCACTGCTTCTCAATGGTAATAGTCAAATCCAAATTCAATCAGTGACTGTTCCATATTAAAAAAAATAAATAAATAAAAAATACAGTCCCAAGGAAAAGGGTGCAGGTCCAAGTCTCAGAGAGAACATTGAGAACACGTTAGGTTTAGACAGCCCCATAGCAAAGCAGGTTTTCCATGAGGTCTCTGTACAAAATTAATACCTATGACAGGTCATTTTGCTGCAGCAAAAAAAAAAAAAAAAAAAAAAAAAAAAAAAAAAAAAAAAAAAAAAAAAAAAAAAAAAAAAGGATTGGAGATAAATCAGAATGGCTCATAAAAGGTTTAAACATTTGAGGATGCTCCACTTTGGCAGTGGAATAGTAATAACGGACATGTAAATTCTCATCTTTATACCATGCACTTACTCTAAGCAGTTATTTCTTGCTTTTTAACTGCCTATATTTTTGAAAGTGCTGAAGTGGAGAGCATTAAAGAAACGTTTCAGTCAAAGCAAAAGGAGGCCTCGGAGAAAGAAAAGGCCACGTTTATCAGCAGTGTGTGTGTGTGTGTGTGTGTGTAGACACATCACCTCCACGCTGTGCCTGCTGCAATAAAGGCAACGAGGCTGCTCTCACTAAATAGACGGAGGTGAGAAACTGGTCGTTATCGGAAAGAAACTATTTTGTCAGACGCAGAGTTACCACATTCCAACTACCACATCCAAAAGTCAATTTAATTGCTTTTTTGTTATTGTGTTAACAGGCTCGACGGCGGTAAAAGGAGCGAACCCTTTCCTGGGAGTCAGAGCTGAGCGATTAATTCACCTCCCTGCGATAATTAAATTCATGACGGTGGATAAACTCTCCCGACAACTAACAACGAGTGTTAAAATGGGTCAAATAAATTATTTAAACGTCGCGACTGGGAGAAACACCCGGCGACCTCGCAGGGTACCGCGTGGGGGGGGGTGTGTGCCATTTCTACGACTGGGATTGACTACAACAACAGCGGCTCGATTTGACATTAGAGAGACGAATCAAGGAGGGTGTGGGAGATCTAGGGCATCACTCATGTCGCCCATAGGACTGGCACTGTGCCCGTGGTCGGTTCCCACCTGGGGAACAGGATTAAGCGAGCAAGCAGGACGGTCCTCTCCATTCAGTCCTCTAATGGCATGAATTATTTTAAAAACGAACTCGTATTGGCAGTGACGGGTTGAGGGTCTTACTCGAACGGCAGTCTGATAGTTCTGTGACTCAAACCCTTAACCTTTTGGACCACGGTCCAGTACGTTATCCTCTACTAAATAAAGCCAAAGATATAATCTTATCACCGGCAGCACAGGCGTCCTCTTAAATCCCTCCACAGGCAAATAAAAAATCCCTGCTAGAGAATTTAACGGGAGCTGACCTGACTCTGACTCTTTTGGCCGATCCCATTCCGGGGGCTCAGAGATAGGAGAGAGGTGATAGCCCACGCCATCACGGCTCCATTATGATAGCGAGCGGCCTGACGCTCTGTAAAATGGCAGCCATTTCTCCTGCCGTCGGTGTTGATTTGCTAGGGTAATTGAGCCCGTTCCCCAGAGGAGACGGACAATGAGCCTCCCGAGAGGCCATCAGCGCACCACCCACCACCCGCATTGATAATTCTGCTTTACACATGAGCCAAGACCAGAGGAGGCTTCAGAGCTCTCCAGAATATCACATGTAAATAAGAGGCAGGCAGCTTTAAACGAGCCTGACGTTATTCATCACGGCTTAGCCTGAGCCGGCCTAAAAACGACGATGAGGACCAAACAGCGACGTGAAAATAATTAGTTATACGCCGCTTAGATGTACAGAGCTAAGGGTAATAAAACGGATTCGGTTAAAGTCATGGGACGGCTTTCACCTCGTTATTAAGCAGAGGAAAAACCATGAGTCACCCAGGATTAAGAATATTTAATTTATTTTAGGGGAGAATTTAGTCTTAATCACTGAGGTCTGTGATTGTGACGACAATCTCACGAGCTTTAAACAAAGCTGGGACAAAACACAGAACAGCAAAAAAGTCTTAGGCCACCATTAGATTTGCTATTTAACCAGCGGTTTAATTATCATATCCAATTATTTCTGAGTGTCTTTATTAAGATCCACACAAAGTACAGAACTGGAAAACCAGCTCAAAAGTCCAGCCCAAAATATGAGAGAGGGAAGGAAAAAATATCAGAGAGACTAAATCAAAGAAAGAACAAGATTATAGAAAACCCAAAAGACATGCCTAATGCCAAGGGAGGTCACAATAAATTCTGACTTTTTGCCTGGAGAATTTTTTTTATTGGTGTGCTATTTTATTTTATCTGACGAAGTATTAAACAACTCTGTTATTCTAGGTTTTCCATTTCCTCTTCATTTTGGTTTCTGATTTCAGTTAACAAAAAGATTAAATTCCAGGGAGGTAAGACAATTTTCATCGATGCAAATGCGATCTGCATCTCACTACGTCCTTCTCTGATATATAAAGGTGATATGAGGCGGCGTTCCTCAGCTGCAGACTGAATTTACTGTATTTTATTGGTGCGTGAATTCGCCTGACTGAACCCGACCACGATTACTCTGCAGCGCTGCAGATGAATTTGACTTCCAAATCTCTCTCCTCTTCAGTTCTCAGCAAATTCATCATTTCAAACCCTATATGCACGTGTATATATTATATATAACTATAAAACACACACACAGACCTAGAGAGCCTGAAGTAATCTCCATAAGCACTGTGCTGCCCTCTGAATTCCTGATGCTGCTCATCACTAAAATAAAAATCTGAGTTCAGGAAGAAACTGAGCCTGAGGCAAAACTATTCAACAGTCCATTCCTTCATTCCCACAGGCGACCGGCGACAGATCCATCCGATTCACAGCCATGGTTTTGTATGTTCTCTGCTTTATTAACAGTCTCGTTTTTGGTTAATATTTGTTCAGCTTGTTTACTATAAACCTAATAATGAGATAAAAAAAACACCCACAGAAATCGGGTCGCCTTTTGTGTCTTGGTTCCACCCAAGGTTTCTTCCCCTATAAGCTTTATGGAGTTTTTCTTTGCCACTGTCGCCCTAAGGTCACTCAGTTTATCACTGGCATTAGATATTAGGAGACACTATTAAAATTATAAATCCGTTTTGAGACTCACTATATAATTAAATCTGACTTTGATTTATATAGTAATTACATAATATACAGTATTTCATAGTATTATAGTGTATTATATACAGTGGACCCCCCATAATCGTGGAATTTTCTCTGGAATGTATCTACTTGTTATTCGCTGAAAAATCCACACATTCGCATTTTGTTCCGTAGAATATTTGTACAGTGGTACCTTTAGATACGAGTTTAATTCATTGTGTAACTGAGCTTGTTACAGATTACAGTTACAAATTTCTCCCATTTATAATAACTGAAATAGATTTAATCTGTTCCAGCCCTGTAAAACATCCCCAAACCATCCTAAATTATGAAATACATGTTTTTAATTAAGAAAGACATGTATATTTTACCAATGCATAACAAAATATATGAAATAAAAGACAAAAGTTTTATTTATTACTACATTCTTACCTTGGAGACAAACGAGTTCAGCTAAAGGAGATTAAAGGCAGTGGGATTACAGGCCCTGACACAAACTAGAAACTAAAACTGCACATTCGTTACTTAAAATGAAACCACAAAAACATTTGATGGCCCTCCCTCATTATTTGAGAGTTTCCAAGAGCCATTTTAAATGCATACCAAAGTGCATGTTCACTCCAATACTCGAATGCTATTGGCTGGCGTTCGGATGGTGGGCTCTCATTGGTTGATACATAACACAGTGCAAATGCACAGTCATGGATGTTTGGATTTAACAATCAAAATAGGGACTTGTAAGCACTTTTAGGTGGAGTTACAAGTAATCGTGAATTCTCACTATTCGTGGGAGGTTCTGGTCCCTAACCCCGAGATTACCGGGGTGGTTTACTGTATATCTTTTTATTTTCATTTTACATTTATGGTAGTTTAGGAGACACCCTTATCCAGACTTACAATCTTACAATCTAAGTAATTGTAGCTTAAGGGCCTTTCTCGACAGTGGCAGCTTGGCAGAGGTGGGATTTGAACCCTGAACCTTGTATGTTATAACTAACCAACCAGAAGCAGCAGAACTTGCTTATTAACAGTTCATATATTAGAGACCTGGGTTTTTTTGTATTTTTTAATATACTTTATAGCTTATGTAGTTGTCATTTACATTCAAATCACACTGATTAAAATGGACGTGAAGTTTTACACAAACTGAAATCTTAACATTAAATTAATAAATCCAGCACTAAAAAGGTCATTTATTTACACACGTATAGAGACTTTTTTTGTGTTGCTGATTTTAATTTCATCTTTTAATCACATCCTCATCTGGAATAACACAATTAACAATTTGTCATTATTTTCGGTGGCGTAATTAACGGGGAGCCCTGAAGGTTGCATAGAGGACGTTCTGCCTGAGGGGGATTAAGTTCATCGCCTTCAGAGCGCAAACGCAGATAAATAAGCTCCGGCACGCATGGCTAATTTAATCAAGCAGCAACCTGATTAGGGTTTAGATTATCCTGCTATTAAAACGTTAATAACACATCACATCACTATTAATGTTAACAGACACAACCGGGTCCTCATTAAGAACACAGTAAGGTTTTAGTAGAACCGTTTTTGAAGAACAAAGGCAGAAATATCTGGAAGAAAGCCTGCAGGTTTCATGACGTCAGGCCCATTGGTTTCCACGCCAACAGCGAGAGCGGCCCCGGTCGTGGACGTTTATGAGTGGAGCTCAGCTGGTGCAGGCAGCTGCTCCAAACGACTCCGGCTAAATTTATGCTGCCAATTGAAAAGAGAAAAGGAAACAGCGACCGTAGTGCCATTTCAGAGTTTAAAAAAGAGGGATTAAGGTTAGAAACATTCGCCCAAAGTACTGCTTTTGACCACTGGGGGGTGGGGGATGTAGGTAGAGGTAAAAAGCCCTTCAGAAAGCTATCTACACCCATTAGTATACAGCAGGACAGTGGCTCTGGGATCATCTCCACCCCTCCCACAGACACGGCCAACTGAGGCCCGTCTGACTCTCAACCAGCCAATAAAGTTTATGGTCGATAAAAGTGAGAATAATTAGATGCAATGCAATTAACATTTATCAGAGCAATTAACAAAATCTTTGTAAATGCAGTTCTTTTGTAAGAATCTGGAAATTATTTGACTCACCATCTGCTTATTACTGTTTGTGGAAAAACAATAACCAGCAAAATTGCACAAAATGGTTTAACATCGAGCGGTCCGAGCTGTACGGGTGATTACTCTTCTCAGAGAGACGGAGCATCAGGAGCAATTTTAGTGGAAAATCTTCCCTAATCCATGTTTTTTTCTTTCTGCTCTATCAGACGCCGGCGCAGAGCCGAGAGCAGACGTGTGACTCAATCAAACTCAAAAATCCAATCAGTTCCCCCCGTAAAGACGTTTCGCATATTCCTTCGTCATTGAATTAAGCAAATAACCACTCCGCCGATCCACGTACGCTGATAAACATCTCCTCGAACCGGACTAATGAAACGCATTAATTAACGCCCCGCCGAAACTCATCAACAAAACAGGGAGGCCGTTTAAACATCAAAGAGCCCCGATCGAAGAACCTAATCACAAACAAATCACAGTGCAAAGTATAAGCAGCCCCGTTATCTCAGAACCGAGGCTTTTAATCACGATTCCAACGCTATAAATAAACTCAAAATATTTACGATTTCTGACCAAAACTTACCAAAAAGAGGGTGAAGGTGCAGGGACGTTTCAGAAGGAAGTCTAAATTCTTTTTAATGGTAAATATTAATGGTATAAAATGATATTCGGTAGCTTCTACAGACTTGTTGTTTTTTGTTTTTTTTTTATTTAGGACCGTCCTCACATCCAGAGTTGAGCAATATGATAATATTTTATTATGAAGACAGAAAAATACAAATGCCAATATCAGGTACATCTAGTTTTGGAAAAAAGAATGGTAGTTCAGAGGAGGAGAGAGGAATGAGAAGACTGAAAATACAGGAGCTGCTTCATGATGCTGATCGGTCAGTGAGGTTTTTGATTGTTCAGCCAGTCATTTTAGTGCAGAAATTTTAAAAAACAGATTAAAAATCTTACGTGGTGTCATGGCCCGTCAGTTCTGGAAATGAGAACGGAGTTTTTTTCTATTTGGAATTTTGAGCATGAGGCCTCTTGGAAAAACTACCGTCAATGGGGATTAGTGGGCAGCCACGGGGCAGCGCCCATAAAGCCACCACAGTACTGACTTTAATGAAAAATAACCACAGGGTCCAGCTGCCTCTCTAGCCTGATCCCATCTGCGGCGGATGGCACCGGACCGGGGGTCGGCGAGCCCGGCGTTTAACCTGTGGGGCAATGATTAAAATGTTAATTAACACTGCGGGCTAACAGGTGACGGGGCCACCTGGCCTCGCTCACACCTTCTCTGTGCCTCTCACCGCTCATCATAAATAAAGAGCAGCCTCCCTCCTGATCACCGGGGGGGGGGGGTCTGGATTACTCAAAGTAAACAAGAGGACGATGGGACGGGATTGGGCTCCGGAAGGTGGGCATCGTGCTGTAGTACCAGGTCTGAGGAGAAAAGCAGCCAAGTCGTTATTAGACTCGTTTACCGCAGGAGTCACACATTTGCTACGGACCTGACCGTCAGCAGAGACAATAAAGCGCCGTGACTGTAATCAGATCTATTAGAGCGACTCGCCGTCTAATCGCAGGAGGTTTAATAACTTCCATAACGTCCTATAAAGCTGATCTACTGCTGAAAGCGCTCACACACGACCTCTAAACTACACACTCACTACATGCAAACCATAAAGATCATCCCACATTCACTGGGCCACCGTAGCTGTTTTTATACAGACCACTTTACCTAGAAAAAATTAAACGACTTACAGTCGATGTTCTGGTTCCCTTCTCTCTTTAGCATCTGGACCGCGCCAACGTACTTCTTCAGCTGGACCTTCAGTACTTCATTTTCCCTGCCGAGAACAAACCAGAGCTTCCTCGTAATTCATCTGTCCTCATAATGCACATACACAAGGCTAATGGAGCAGCAACGGACATTCTGGGCCAAAAGAGGTTGAAAGACAGGTAGTTTAAATTGGAGAGAAGAGCAGAGCGACGTTTTATGGTTTTCTTATCAAAAAAATAAATTGTGAGCAGAACAAATAACGAATCCTCATTCAAACTGCTCACACTCTGCACTCCCAGCGACCTGGACTGTAAAAAACATGACAAGTTTTATAATAATCATAACAACACCAGTCAGAGTTTGAATGCCTACATTTTAATGGACGTAGGAACTTTAAGAGCCGTGTTCGACTTATTTTCACACCATTAAAAAACGAATTAAAAGTCAAAATTATTCAGCAGGTAAAACAGACATACAACCTTAGGACACCCAAAACACAGCCCCAGTATGTCCACTGGCCTTTAAAAAACACCCAGGGCTGGGTAAAAGTTACAGCCCTGATAAACAAGGCTCTTCGTTTCCGTGCAAAGTGCAGTTTGGAGGCTCCACATTTCTTATTATGATATAAATTATGTATCAATGATAATAAATAAAAGACGGATGAACCGTAACCGTACAAAAACTACTGCAGCAAGCTGAGGAAACCTCAATCACAATCATCCCTCACACCGATCCGGTGAACGACCCGGCACGGTTATTAGAAGCACAGAGAGCTGAACGCAACCCCGGCGTGATTTAATTAAAGCTAATAAATGGTGGTTCCTCTGCAGGGGAGAAGGCCTCCATCGCTCAGGTGCGTCACATCGATCTTTCTCATCCTCAGCTCCTGGAAGTCGGCAACAAATTACACGCTCCAGAGAGGCAAGGGTACAACTACGAGGGAGGATCCATTAGTCTAATAAGCACCAATATACCGACCCGGCGCCAGAGCCCAACACGGTGTTGTGTGTTGGACTTATTCAGATGAGGGGCAAAATTATTCTAATGAGCTGGTTTGTGATTCTGAGCCTAAGAAACGATTTGAATGTTTGTTTCTCGTGTTATTTTAAATGTATTTTCTAAAACTAAACACCTGAATCTCTTCCTAAGCTGTTATATACAGTTCAAGACTATAAAAATAATAATAAAAATCCTGACTTATGGGATTCACGGAGCAGTTTCCTAATCCCTTGTTCGCCGCTCAAGCAGGATCATAACTTGGAACTTCGATACGACCCAGGTGGAGCCCACCATTGAGCCCCTCCACCTGTTTCCCACTTGCATCTGGACCTTACATTTGTACTTATTTTGGTTGGCAGCTGTCGGTTCTTCAGACTTTGTAAGAACCAAAATTATTGCATCCTCTTCAAACGGCCAAACATTTGGCCTCCAAACCCTCCAGACAAGAAAAACTTTAAGCACTGCAGCATTTTAAGGACAGATCCTGGGGTGACAAATCATATCAGTTAGAGCGCTGGTTCCCAATCCTGAGCCTCTCTGGTTCATGTCCTGCCTCTGGGGAGGTCCGACTTACAGGCGGCAAGACTTGCACGCAAAATTCCCTTAGAGACAATAATAGAATCCACACGTAAAAGAACAAGCAAAACATTGCTCACAGATCTTAAAATCGTTGCTGTTCGGAGGGCCGACCGTCTGCAGAACTGAGCCTTGGGATTGCAACCAAAACAAGCACCAGGTGGATTTAATGAAAAGGACGGACACGTACGTGGTAAAGACAATCCGAGGCTTTCTCTCAGCACAGAGAGTCCCCACGACCACCTACCCATACCGCGACTGGGGCCGGCGCCAAACCCGTCTGGTCAACGTTGGCCCGCTTTTGCAGCAGGCTGTTCAGCGTCGCAGCGGGCCAGCATTCTGGCTGAGGAGGTGCGAGTGTGAGCGAGCCCACGCCTCGAGTCCGGGCCCGAAGTGAAAACTGTGGGTTGCATTCGAGTCAGATGCTTTGACTGATTTCGCCGCTCCCCGAGACAGAGAAAACCGAGTAATTCTAACGGAGCGGGTACCTTCCGAGAGCCTGCACTTTAGCAGAGTGTCTCTCCTCCAGGTCGGCCAGCTTCTTCTTCAAGTCGTCCACCTCGAGACGCAGTCCGGATGAGTGCTCCATCTCTCCGTCCAGAAGACTGCGCAGGGACCTGCGGCCAACAACAAAAGAGGTGTAGGGTCACGTAACCGAAACAGGAGCTTAAGGAGGCTTACGGTATTTTACGGGATTAAAGACTCACGCGTTCTGCTCGCTGAGTTCGTCCTTCCTGTTCATCATGGCCACGATGGCCTGCCGTAGCTCGACTGAGAAAGAGAGGATGGTCTCATTAATTAAAATAAGCCATCAGAAACGAAAAAAAAAATAAAAAAAGCCTTCCAAAACAAAAAGAGGCGCCCGCCATTGCAGCACCTGAGGACAATTTTACCTGTCCAGACCTGAACACATCAGGGAAGGTCCAGACCTTATCCTGGAAGGCCTGCATTTTATCTACTCTAGCTAGAAGGCACTGCCAGGATTCAAATCCAGGTCAGGTACTTAAATCATCTTCAATCTTAATTCTGACTGAACACAAACAAAACGAACAACCAAGATCTTCTTCAGTTCTCTTTGGGTTATTTTGTGGTAAGGCGCTGGAGAAGGATGGTACGGTCTCTAAAGGCTTTGTGTAGCCAAAATATCTCCACAAGACCAAATTCCTTCTTTAAAACAAATCTCCTCACTTTTGAGCCTTGGGTTGTGCCCGCTGGTGCATCGAATAGTTATCATTTTATCGTCCAGCTAGTCTAGCTACTACGTGGATAATCAGCTGCGGCGCCCCCTAATGGGAGCAGCTAAAATAGGCTTTTGTATAAGTGTACTATTAAAGATAGTTTGGGTGAGCCGAGCCACTGGGGGACATCTTTGCCCTTTTCAGTTAATGGCGTTATTGAAGACAGTCCTCACTAATTCCACCACAAAGCATCGGCGCGAGAACAAAGACAGCAAGGTCAGTGTCAGCAAGAGAATGTGTGCGTGTGTGTGTGTGTGTGTGTGTGTGTGTGTGTGTGTGTGTGTGTGTGTGCGCGCATCATACATGGAGGAGGTAGATGAGGCTGCCTCCCCCCATCGAAGCCTCCATCTGGAGAAGAAAAACACCTCATGTCACACGATTTACGAGCCGTCTGTGGCGCACAAAAACGAGTGCTCTTGCGCCACCGTGGGTCACCCGTCCTTTTTTAAACAAGAAAAACGAACAGGGCAGGAGGTTTAAATAATCATGTTTCAAGCAGCACCTTAATTTTATTTGATCACGTCCTAACATGCAGCTCTGGATTTTCCTTGCCAGGACAACCGCCATGGAGCCACAGCGCCCTCTACTGGAGAGAGCTATCAGTTAAAGAGATTGCTTTTTTTTTTTTAAATCCCAGCAGGCTTAACCCACCATCAGCACAAGTCAGGCTATGAAGTGGGTCAGAAGATAAGGCACGGTTCGAGCGGCAAGAATTGATTTCAGTTTAATTTTGCCCTAATACATTAAAAAGCTTGGGGGTGATGCCCAAAATAGAAACCTTGCACATGCTGGTGCTGCCATCTGGATAGGTGGTTTGTCTCATACACTGGTACTGCACCCAGCCCCTCACCCACCCCTCTGATGGACTGGCAGGTTGGGGGGGGGGCCTTAAATATCGAGTCATGTATAGTGTATTGTAAAAATATTATAATAATCATATTTATATAGTTGAGCACTAGCTGAATTCAGAACACAAACTCACCCACAGTCATGGAGTCAGGTAGGCCGGGACTTGTCAGTGCGCCGCTGTCAGAAGCTTCTTGGATCGACTCAGTGGGTTCAGTGCTTAAAGAGGAAGACACTGTGGTTAACAGACAGAGGCTTGACAGTAATTGCATGGGACGTGTTCCGTCCAAAGCAGAAGTGTTACCTGAGCTGTGGCAGGGCGCTCGGCTTATCGCTCTCAGCGGGCGCCCCCGACTTCTCCATCTGCACTGGGAAAGCTGTCGTTTCAGCAGAGCCGGGAACTGAAAGGTAAAAATAAAAGAAGCATATCCTAACGACACTCGTTTTAAAGGTCAAAATAGATTGAAAATAAAGTTACAACAGCCTGTCTACCGGGGGTGTAACGATAAACCCGATTGTAACGCCAGATTTATGTCTATGGAGCTTTTTACACCAGGTTCACTAATCTCTAAATAAACAACCCCAAATGAGCCTAAGAAAACAGTGGCAAGGAAAAACTCTCTAAATGGAATAAGGAAGAAACCTTGGCAGAACAAAATGGGACCCAAACCTGCTTAATCAGCTTAGATGGTCTAACTAAGACTTCAATTAAGACTTCTGCAACAAGCAGAAGAGATTTGTTTGGGCCAAGAAACACAAGGAATGGACATTAGACCAGTGTGTTTTGGTCTGATGAGTCCAAATTTGAGATCTTTGGTTCCAATCGCCGTGTCTTTGTGAGACGCAGAAAAGGTGAACGGATGGATTCCACATGCCTGGTTCCCACTGTGAAGCATGGAGG
>JAVSBU010369220.1:0-16101 GCA_033118015.1 Loricariichthys derbyi
ATAGGCTTACTTTCATTTTCGGTAAAATTTAAGCATCCACGTTTTTAGCTTTGAAAATCTGATCACCCTAACCTACAGGTTACTTTGTTATCCAGTAAGCATTTAGTAAAGGCCGTTTGCTTTTCAGAAGGCAACCGTGTATGTGTGAACGGGGCTTAACAATTAAACACCATTCATGGCTTATTGGAAATTGCCTTAGTAACAGCCTGCTTTAAATCAGACCCATTTTATTTGTGGAATGTGAATAAATGTTATTTTAATAAATTAAAATTTAACTATTTCCTGTATAAAAGACACATTTTTCTTTGACTGACGCCCATTGTATGACGATGATTTAACTATTTTACCTTTCAGAATGTTGATTCGATACTTTTTTTTTTTTTTTTTTAAACCCTCTTCATCTTAAAATTTGAATAGAAATGAACTGTGACCTTGTGCCTATGGCTACAGTACACCACTGACTTATCTTGCAGGGCTTTCAAATTGTTTTGGGGTAAGTTATAAGTTATGACTGACACCTAGCGGGAAATGAGTTACGATACTTAAAAAGTAGACAGCGCAGAGTGGTGGAGCAGGTGGAAAATGCGCCTGAAGTCTACATAATTTGAAAGCCCTGATCTTGTTACAGCACTCCCCCTCGTGTGTAATGGAACATTTTATTTATAATTTTAAACCTCTGTTTCTAGTCCATTTAAACTTTAGGTGGACTAAAGCTTGTTTTTCTTATTCAATAAAATGTTTAGTGTTTTTTGCGTTGTTTACACTTCAGGGAAAAAATTGATTTGACTCGTGAGCTGAATGTATTGCTACATTAATTGTACCACCTAAACTTCACATTGCAAGCCCATTCTGGGAAGACCTATAACCAGGTCTTCAGGAACTGCTGGTTCCAGTAGGTACCTCTTGTTTCTGAGCCACAGGCCCTTTATTAATAATTAACAATAATACTTTAAATTCTTAACTGGTTAATTATTCAAGATCTATATACAAATAAATGTTTTATCGGCAGCATGTTGAGTTCTCCTTTGGTTTTTGCCAAGCTTTTGTGCAGATTTTTTAGGTTCAATTGTTCTGTCATACTGTTGTGATGTGTAATGAAATAATAAACGTTCTATTAAATCTGAGAAAAACAGTTACACTAGTGGTCACAGACTTTTGGCCCACACTGTGTAGTTCAACTTTAATGGCTTACAGGTGATTATTGGGTAGGCTGTGGTTTTCTTTCCAAACTTCAGTTTTACATGATTTTTTTTTTTTAACTGCGCCACAGCTTTAACTGGTAATCCAGCTCTACGTTATGAGCTCCTGATGTCAGGATTTTGTGGTTGCTGGTATCTGAGAGTCTGTTGGCAGGCGATCTGACCTTCTTTGTCGGAGTATTATGTGAGATTGGTATGGAATGAGTCATTATAGCCTGTAGGTCTGCAATACCTATCATGAAGCTGAACAGCTAGCTCCTGCTTTCGGTCCAGCTCTCTGAATCTGTGTAGGCTGATATCTGTTCAGTTTGGGGAGAGTACATAATTGAGGGGTCATGTTTTTGGTTCAGATTTCATTTGGGTGCTAAGCGATATCGAAAAAAATTCCAGGAAGATAGTGAAGAATTTCAGGTGTTAAAAGAATGGGCTGGGGAAAATATGGACAGTTCCCTCGCTACTTCGCGATTCGTTTATCGCAGACTCGCTGTTTCGCGGATTTTCAAAAAAATATTAACGTAAAATATTTATCGTGGTATTTTTGCTGTTTCACTGCGTTTTGCGATACTCTGTTTAAAGTATTTTGCACCTGAATAGTACGTATTATACAGTGTAAATAACCACCTAAAATGTTTATTTATTTGGGTTAATTACCTAATTGATATTGAAGTTATCTATATTTAATATTGACGTAAATACTTTATTGTGGCTAACTTCACTTACAAAAGAGACTTCCAAATTAGACTCCACCTTTTACCTAAACGTATGGTCTTCGTGCCAGTCAATACAT
This sequence comes from Loricariichthys derbyi, assembly GCA_033118015.1. Lineage (NCBI taxonomy): Eukaryota > Metazoa > Chordata > Actinopteri > Siluriformes > Loricariidae > Loricariichthys > Loricariichthys derbyi. Next base: position 1,987 of record JAVSBU010369220.1, read on the forward strand.
TTAGTTAAAGGCAGAGTCTTTTATTTTGAAAGGGTCGTTCGGCAGTGGCCTTCTTTGTCGGCAAGCTTCTCAGTAATCTAATTCATTATCGTTCTAGCTGTAGGACGTATATTCAATAGTAAGCACTTGTATCAAATTTTTAAAATTACATATCTAGGTTTAAGAGTTTAAAACATTTTATGAACATTTAAGTAGATGTTTTTTAAAAGGTACATGTACAGTATGGGAAAAGTTAAGGGAATCTCCCACGATAAGTGAGGGAACACTGTTTTTTAAAAAATCCAAAAGTAATTTGTGTTTTGGTTCCCTGCATCCGAAATTTTCTGTTGCTTTGAGTAACTAACTATGATAATGTCTTTGTATTTATGCAGATAATTAATGTAGTTGTAGTACAAATCGTTATGTATCCTCACTGGACCTTTTACAATTAAACGGCCTGTTTCAAAAATTTAGTTAAAGTATTTTAAGTACTTTTTTTTTAACTTTAAAATACATTTAGTATGTACCACATTTTTACTTGAGTAAAATTTGTAAGCCATACTTCACATTTTACTTGCGTATTTTTTTTTAACAGATTAGTAGTACTTTTACGAAAGTAAAGAACTTCTCCCACATCATTTGTGGTGTCCTTGTCTTGACGGGTCAGAACCTTGGTGGCATGTGGGGGATCTAATCAATATTAGGCAGGAGGTTTTAAGACCTTTGTTAGCCTTAGTGTACACCAGGGGCACTAACAGGATAATTATGTCAATGTAGTTTATGTAAATTTCCAATTGTAAGATGTGCAGCAGGTTTAAATTAGCTTATCCTTAATCTAGCGCGATCACATTTACAGTTGAACCGAATACAGAAAGGTCATCATGTTTTAATCGTAGCATACTGAGGTCAGTGAATATAGCTCTCATTATAAATAACTGATGTTAGTAGCTATCCCTGATTGTAATTAGGCTTATTGATAATTATATAATAATCAGAAAACTGGTTTGACACTAATGATCACATGGTTCTTCTAAATTAATTTAAATATAATCTCGTTTTTGTAAATTTCATTATCGGTCCCAGCATAGTCTGCACCTGTTTTCAGATCCTGGCTAACTTGGTGATGGAGACCTTGCTTCCAGAGCTGAGGGAGCTGATCAGTCCTCGCCTGAAGGGCAAGATGCAGGAAAGGCAGAAGAGCTGGATGTTGGTAATTCACTTACAAGTACATTGTCCCAAATAGACTGAAAATAACAGCGCTATTCTAATGGATGCTTTTCCCACATTGTGAGAATTAATGGTTTTAATGAGGTTTCTGTGCTCAGATCACAGATGCAGTGTATAGTCTGGTCCAGGGTCAGGCACAGTCCCAGTACGAGGCTGTTGTGAAGAGGTGCGAGGCAGGACGGCCTTCTCTGGAGGTGACCATACGCACAGACATGGACCAGATCATCACCTCCAAAGAGCATGTCACAGGCAAAATCAGAGGTACTGCAGTATGAAGTCTGGTACTATTATTGTGTTTGTGTAATACCTTTTGGAGACCTTGTGATCACACTTGCACACTAACAAAAATCAAAGTAAAAAAAAATTATATTTATTTTAAAGGTGTACCTTCTTGGAAAATAAGTTGCAATGAAATGTGATGCAGCAAGCAAGATGAAAATAATGGTAGAAAATTTGTGTTGCGTTCTTTGAAACAGGTTGTAGACTGAGCGTTATATTTACATTACAGTACCATTAAAAAAGACAAAGTATGGTAAAGGGCATTTTCACAAGGAAATTGCACGCAAATGGTATGAAAATGTCAGAGATACCCCTGAAAACATGAGTGGAGTGCTACCATCCACACAGCATCTAAAGCTACGACAAAAATCAAGACAAAAGGGGGCGGAGAATAGTATGCAAATTATCTTACCGTTAAACCTCACCAGGTCCCGTATACATTCGAGTGTCATGATTGTACGGTGAATCCCACGCCAAGCTTCGTTAAAAAGTCGGTGAAAACTTGCTATATAAGATCACGTCAAATTCGGCCGATAGTGCAAGACAGCAATGATATAGTACGAGTTCCACCGAAGGCAAGCTTGGTGCTGCCGTGAAAGGCGAAATGAATATATGCAAATTTAGCCCCGCCCCTAACCCAGACTGTATGAATTCAGGGCTTTTGATATAATGCATTTTCCTCATGATATTAATATATAATAATATATATTACATATAATTATAAGTTCATTTCCATGTGTTCATTTTAAGCTTTCTTTTTTCCCCCATATAGACTTTCATCATCCGTGTAGCTCTCTAGATATGCGCAGTATCAAAGGATATGAGAGCTCTACTCACTACCTAGTGTACTCTGAGCATAGTGATCTGTTTGAGATTCAGCCAATAGAGTTAAACTCATCTGGTTAACTTGGTGTTAGCTACTGCATGTCTGTTCATTTTTGAAATGCTTTTTCCCCCATGAGCACAACTTAATGCTTAAATCACAGCCCTAATTAACGGACAAACTATTGTAGATGGTGAATATTAAATAAATGGCTATGTATATAATAATTAATGAAGCAATACCTGTAACATTTGTGGGAATATGTTGTAGTAATCCGTATCTTTTGATCAGTCCTGCACACCTGCTTGGAGGAATCGCTCCGGTGTCTCTCTTGAATGCAGAGGAGAATCTTGTATCCAACAATGGAAATGGCATTTCTATGGCATTTATATCTTTGAAATGACACCAATCCTCTTCGACAGACTATGTATCGTCCTCCACAGGCTTTGTGAAACCATGGCAAAGCGTACAAACGTAGGTCTCGTCGTCAAGCCAGAAGAAAATCAAACCTGTTTGATTTTCTCCTGGGTTCACAGTATTTAGGCCACGCCCTCCCCGTAATCACAAAAAATGGCCGGGTAAGCCATGACATGCCCAAGACACTCCGAGTAAACTCAAGTAAGCACGGGAAAAGGCTGTGCCACGACAACCACGGCAAAATACTGCTATGTGAGATTGGGGCATTTATACATATCACTCGGGGAGTATATAACACCGTTATTCTTTAGTTGCAAGCTAACATCAAAATGTAAGTGCCTGATGGAATAAACTGTAAACATAAATAAACAAACCTCTCTGTCTGCACACAACTGAGAGAGAATGAGTCCACTTGGAAAAAAATGCTAATTTCCAGAACAGGCAATGCATACAAGTCTGCACCATTGATTCATTAATGTTGAATTATCTCATAAGTGTTCTATTCCTGTATTCTACTGCATACCTGATAGCCTTGAGTTTGAAATCCGCTTCATAAGCATGTCTCTTAACAGGTGCCATTTTGGGTTCTTAACAAACACACCGTAATATTATGTTGAAGTACATTACGTATTACTCCACGAGACCCCTGACTACGGTAGCCGTAATGCTCCAAAAATCCATCAAGCGCTTCGGCTTTGTTGCTTACCAAAGCAAAACATTTTGAGTTTTGAGCACCGTGTACCACAAAATCGGTCAGAAAGCACAACCAGAATTCATACATAAAGGATTTTAAGTCCAACTTATGGTCCGAAAAATACAGTAGTTGTGAATTTTCGTCTAATGAAACTGACAAACTGCATTCTGTGAGCAGTTAGGAGGCCTCATCTATTCACTTGCAACTTGAATGATATCCAAAGAGAATATGCTTGGGGGCTGCATTTCATATGAGGGGGACAGACAATACAGTGGGATAATATTTCCATCCGAATTAAACTTAGAATTCCCCTTTACATGGAAACTATATTCACAGATGGGTTGAAAGCAGAAGCACATGCTGCAGTGACAGCATTTTCCTGAGATAACCAAAACGGTATCCGATTACTTATGTACAGTTCAGTCTTCGCAGCGGAAGCCACCATTGTTGCTTTATGGCCTGGTTTGTAACGTCCCCTCCATTTTATTCTAAAGGTTTCTGTGGGCTTGAGGTCAGGGTTCTGTACAGCCCATTTAAGTGTGTACCTCAGTGGTACTTCAGTAGTTTATGGTTTGGGCTACCATTCAGAAATTCAGTTCTTGGCTGTTGAAGCTTAAAAACCCTGTTGACAGTAAAACCTTAAGTGAAAGTTCATTCACTGATTTAACACTATACACCATGTGACATCCTATAGCTCTGGTCCTGCCCAAAGCTGAGAAGTTGATGAAAGTGAGCATCGAGCCATACATCAACTCCATCCTGGAAGCTCTGATGGAGCCCACGAGCCGTGGCTTTTTTGAGGTTCGAGATGTTTTCTTCAGAGAGCTGGTGGACATGAGCAAGAACCTGTTAAATGGCGGCAGCAAGGAGAAACTGGGCGAGGTGAGATTGACCTGTAGGTTTAAGTGCACAATATGGTGTGGTTTCTGTTAATTATAGAATTGTATGTTGTGTTCACTTCACAGTATATGGAGAAGATCTCCATGTTGGCCTTCCACCCAGTCAAGATGCAGTGCTGCTATGAGAAGGTGGAACAGCTGAGTCTGGAGGGTCTGCAGCAGCGCTTCGACGTCAGCAGTCCATCCGTGTTCGTGCAGAGAGCCCAGATTCTCATGAGAGAGGTAAGTCTCATACCTTTAGGTCAGCGAGCCTATGGGCTCCTACCAACGACTAGCAACAGATCAAATGAAAGGCATGCATGTTTAGCGTGAGAATCAATGCAGAGATGCTGAGTCCTAAAATAATTGGATTTTCTACGTAATTAAGTAGTATGGTATTACTTTGATGCAAAAAAAAGGCATTCCTTGTCATTGAAAACATTGACATTTCTGCTAATTTCAGCTTTTCCACTAAATCCTATTGGTTCATATGGAAAAATGGACAAACTTTTACATGCTGCAAGTTTTTGGGTTTATTTTATTTAATGTTTAAAAAAATGTAGCACAAAATTTGAGGAAATATCTATTAATAGCAGTTCCAGTGACTGAGGCGCAAGAGCTGACTGCAATAACTTTAGTACCTAAGTGTCTAGGTTAGAATTCTGTGTGGTGACTCGTTATATTTCTGGTTCATTTGAACAAAACTGAGTTTGGTACTAATAGATATAGAGATACTTATATAATTCATTACTATTTTTATTGGATCTGGTTGCTTTGAGGTTAAACGTGTAATTTTCTCTATTTGCGGAAATGCTATTACATACAGAAACAATTATAGTCTTTAAATCAGGTTTTGCATCTCTATGCATTTATGGTCATAGTGTCAATTTAAATGCTTTTATCCTGTATTCTTACAATTTGAATTTTTTATTGCCCGAGTTTAGTGCCTACAGATTAGACTGGCATTTTGTAATGGCAGAGCTTTATTTGTAGCTTTTAATGGTTAGTGTTAAAAGCACAAACATTTTCTGAATAGAGCTGATTAGAGGGAGTGGTGACACAAGATTAAACTTGTATTGAACATAGTTTCTAATAAGAAATGTGGATTTTGTAATACTTGCATATGTCGCCCCCTGCTGGTAAGACGTTTTTCATGATAAATCTGTTAATTAATGCCTACAAAGTGCACGTAGTCCGCATTTAATCTGTATCACCTTAGACTTCCATACTTGACAAAACACAAAATGTTATGACATTTTTAAATATTTAATATTTAGGTTTTTCCCCATTGCAAATAGGTGCAAGGTGTGAACCTTCCCTAGACAGGGTGCCAATGCATAAACATGCACTGGGACATTTTAGAGGTGCTATGCCAAAACGGCTTCCTAGAGAAAACTCACGCTGACCCAAAGAGAAAATGCAAATCCCACACAGGTGGAGTCCGAGCTAGGAACTGATTCTGAGATCTCTGGAGCTGAGATCCAAAAGCACCAACATTTGCACCACCATGCCTCCCAGCTATAATGTCTCTTATTTCTTGTATTCAGTGTCTAATTCAGTGTCTAGATCTGTCTGTGAATTTTTTATTGCAGCAAATGGACGATGCCGTTTACACATTCGAGCAACTGCTCCACCAGAGTCTGGAGGGTCAGGAGGAGGACGATCTCTGCAAAACCATCCAACGCTGCCAGGACCGGGTCATCAAGGTCAGTCAAATGTGTCAAGTCAAAATTATATCCTTATTCAGGTTCTTTTTTTTAACTGTTTTTTTAAATTATTTTTTTCTATTGACATGCACTGTTAACTCTTAAAATATACTAAAATAATAAAAAATGTCCCAAAGGGTTAAGACATGCTGGACATTAAGGAGAAAAAGTTGATCCGATATGGGTCACCTTGTGGTTGAACTGAGCCCTGATCTACATAGCACATGTACTGATTACTGGAATATGGTTTAGGAATCTACCTTATACAGTAATACGTCGCCACTTCAGCTTTTGCGGCTTCACTCTTTCGCGGGTTTTTTTGTAAGATATTAATGGGAAAAATAATGGGTTTTCTGCGGAATTCGATCTGTGGAAAATATATATATTTTATGAATTTTTAAATGAGAAAAAATGTATAAAAATATATTACAAATATTAATTCTAACAATAAAGGATTGTTATAAATAATAAAATGGGAAGAATTACTGTACTGTACAGTGATTACATAGTGATAGTGATTACATGAGATTGTAAACAACACACAATTGGATGCTTGCTGGAGAAGCGACCGACCAGAGTGCTGCATTGTATCCCAGTGCCTGATTGGCTCAGTACAGTAGCACTTTCTTTACTTGAACAGCCTCCTCATCTGAGTGTGCGCCTACGCACCTTACGCTCTCGCTCGACCATTTCACGTGGATTGTTTGGTCGCGTGTCGGCTGTTTTTTTTAATTAATTAATTTATTTATTTATTTTGTCTGCGGTGTTGTGAATTTTATTTATTTATTTATTTATTTTGGATGCTTGAACGCCTTGCAATCATGCAATGAAAGGCTCAAGAACTTCAGCAAATGGCCGAAGATTGGGACACCAATATGATGCGTTCGCTGCAGTTAACAGAACTTCATTGATACCGTACAAGAACTTGTTGACCCAGCTTAAGAAACAACGCCAGCAACTCCCGATCATGATGTTCGTAACTCGTGAGAAGTCATCCGATACGCCAGCGGCAGCGCCTTTAGCAGAAATCCCTGCTGCCGAAGCATCCGAGGCCAAAGAACTTGCACCACCTGACGAAGTGGTGCTTCAAAAAGCCCAGTAAGCTTTTCATTTATCATCATTGTGGAGCCTGGATCAACAGGCTGGAGCTGTACAATGGCGAGTACCCATAAAAAAAAAAAAAAAATTTACATTGTGTGTCGGCGAGCGAGCAAGAGAGATTTTGTTGGTTTCTGTTATTACTGTACAGTATTTTGTTCTTTTATTTACTGTACATATATTATTAGTGTACTGTACAGTACAGTGTTATCTGTGTTATTATCATTTAACCAGACCACTGAGGTGATATTTTGCCTACTCTATGTATGTACAGTACCTACTTTTTTTAGGAATTCAAAACATTTTACGGTACAGTGAAGTAAGTGTAAAGGTACAATACATGCACAAGTGTGTGAATGGTTATTAAGGGAATGGGAAAGGTTTATATAATGTAAAAGTGTGGGGGAGGGTTTATAAAGCCTTAATATAGTGTATAAATACTTAAATATACCGTTTCTACTTCGCGGATTTTCGGCTATCGCGGGTGGTTCTGGAACGTATCTCGAGATAAACGAGGTATTACTGTATACATTATATATGCTCATTACTGTGTGACAGCAGATTCCGTCATGGAATCACGCAAGTTCGTTGTAACTGACAACATGCCTGGCCCATGAGCTAAAATCTTGCTTAAATGGTATTTTTAATAGTATGTCCAATTATTTTTTGGTGTCTAAAGTGAGCATCTGTAGTTTTTGAGTGATCTGTTTGAACTCGCTTTTTGCTTTTGAATGCATTTTATTTACGTCCTGTGTCATAAAGTCATTTATGACATTAAAGGTGGCTTTCATAACCTGGTTGTCTGCCCTTTTATCCTTAGAAATTTGACTACGACAGCAGTACTGTGCGTAAGAGATTCTTCAGAGAGGCCCTCCTGCAGATCTTTATCCCTTACATGCTGAAGCAGCTCTATCCATCCTGCTCTGCTGTAAGACCCTCCCATATTTTGAGTCATTATAAAAATCTCTAACAGTGCGGAATGCTAATCTACCCTTTGCCCATAGGATCTTCCTCGTTTTAAAGAACTGATCTTTGAAGACTTCTCCCGTTTCATCCTAGTTGAAAACGTCTTCGAGGAGGTGGTGCTTCAGACGGTCATGAAGGACATTATGATGGGTATAAAAGTGTTATACTAGCTGTGTTAGAAAAAGATGAATTACTTCTACATAATGGTTACAAAATTATGACTGCTTATTTTGAGTAAAACTCTTCTGAGATTTAAGGTTCATATCTGATAACCCCACTAGAGGGTGCAAAGGTAATTCCAGTACTGGGGCCTAATCTGGAACTGGTGCAGGCTTTTCCATTGTAAAAACCAAATGTGGGCCTCAAATCTATTGTTTCAGTACCAGTATGATGCTGAATCAGTAGTTTCAGTTTATAGCAGATGTATAGAAGTTGGAGTCGAACCTCAAGTCTGTGTTGTGTTGGATCCAAGTCCGAGTCTCCGGTTGAGTCTAGAGTCCATGGCGATGTGGGTCCTATTCATGGTCCTTCTGGCCTTGCAGGGCCGAGTCACACCTTGGGTCTCTGTCATCCAGAGTTGGGTCTAGAATATGTCGTTGTGGCTAAAAGTTGAGCCGCGAATCTATGGCCATGCAGGGCTGAGTTGAGCCTCTGGTCTCTGAGGGGCAGATGCTAGTCAAATCTCTGGCCTTTGGCTCTGAGATGTGTCTTGAGAAAGAGGCATGTTCGGTTTTATTTAAGTCTCTAAAGATTCAGCTCCTAAACTGAGTCAGGTTTTTAAAAGGTTCTTTTGATTTCTTAAAATGAGAATTTACATCAGCACCAAAACTGCTACCGAAGCCATCAAGGACAAGGGTAAAATTTGTCCTCACTTAGATTTTTGACACCATTTAATTTAATATTACGTTGTAATTATTGTTCTTTACCTCTAGGGGGCGATGTTTGTCCGCTCAAAAGTAATCCAATGTCAATTGAACACCCAACTTACTTACTTTATTATAATATAATAAACAATTACTATTATTATAATATAGCCACATTAAGGAACATATATGCCTTACAAACTGAAGTCATATTAATTATGGATATTGGGCCAGTAAAAATATTTACAAATTTCTTTGGGTTTCTGCATGCGTATCGTGTTGGTGCACCAATGCAGTAAGTTATGACCAGCAGATGTCGCCAAATCGCAAAATATTAGTACCTCTTAAAAACGTGCAGCGTGATAAGTATTAATCACAGAATATCAGGCTAACAAATAAATATATAAGGCTAACTGAATAATTAGTTATTTAATTTTTGTCTCATTGTAGCTGTGAAGGAGGCTGCTGTTCAGAGAAAGCACAACCTGTACAGGGACAGCATCGTCTTGACCAACAGCGACCCCAACCTGCACTTGCTGGGCGAGAATCCCCAAATCGACTGGGCTGAAGAGTTTGGCAAACAGGAGGTGGATGGGGGAGGGGGAGAAGAAATGGAGGCCCACAAGAGGCGCAGAATGAAGCAGGTGGTCTCCATGATCCAGGTGGATGGAGCCAGTGGTGTGCTTCCTCACGAGTCTTGCATGGAGGTCCCGGCGGTGCAGAACATCCCAGAAGAACAGGGTGAAGGAGAATCCGAAGCCCATTCAGCTTCCGCATCTGAGAAGACAGCAGCCATCACCAAAGAGGAAGCAAATGAGCCGTTATGTAAGGAAACGGCACCTGTGTTACCGAATGGGACTGCGCCTAAGGAACACGAAGCTGGGCTGAAGGCTCAGGATTCGGAGAGCAAGCTGGCAATAGAGAGCGCCATCCAGCAGATCGAAGACGCAGTACAGGGAGAAGTGGGTGAGCAGAGCACGGAGGGAAGCAGCCGGGACAAACCGGTCGAGATGTCCAACGTCAAGGAGGAGGCAGCTGACAGGATTGTAATGTTAAGCACAGAATCTGTATCACCTGCAGAAACTGTGAAGCAAGAAGAGCAAAACCAGGAGGCAGTGGCTCTGGAGAACACGTCAGACTCAGAACCTCAGCAGAAAGACACCGAACCAGACAGTGGATTCCAGTCTCCAGCTAACGAAAGAGCCGAGACCGAGGAGGAGAACCTGAAACACAATGACTCTAAAACGGAGGAGGTTGATGCGGCGAAGCCCAGCGACACTCTGGCAACACAGACATAGGTCACTCATTCCAGATTTGTAATAGACACTATTTCAAACGCTCTACATGCTCGCTAGGAAGGTTTAAGGTGGTTGGTTTGTTTACACAAAAGCGGCGCTAGTACTTCCTGTCCGTTTCAGTTTCCGACGTGCCTTAAAAATCTGATGTTAGCTTTCACGTTTCACTTTGTTGCGCAGAGTCGTTTGTGTATTATCATTTTCAGTGCTAATTTTTATCCATACGCTCCAGATCGTTTGATTAAACAAGTCGCAGTAAGACTGTTTAGCCCTTAAACTGACTCCATGCTGGTATAGTGTTGGTAAAGTGCCTTATAATAATCAAATTTTTTATGCATTATTAGTCCGTCTGCTGTTTTTGCCCTTTGCTTTGATACAGATCAAAAACACTGAATTTGTTTTTCATTTTTATATTTTTAGTTATTTTTTGTCAGGTTCAGCCTGATGCGGCCTGCTCTGTAACATACACTAATTTCTTTTGCTCTAAATGGCAAAATCCGAATTAAATGAAATTATCTTCTCATGCCGTCATTAAGTCCAGTCGTTATAGATAAATGCACAATGTTGATTTACCAAGTTAACAAGTTTGCTAAATGGCTCATGGTCGGGTCTCTAATGGACTTTCCTTTGATTCCCTATGTCTAAACTTACTGTCAGTGCTCAATATCTGAATTCACGTCGTAACGAGAGGTATTTGTTTCTCTCTCCATTATACAAATCACTAACCCGCTATAAGAAATGATCTGTAAGCAAAATCAAATTCTGCAACGAGTGTAATATACCTGATTATAGTTGGAATCACTGAATGGAGTTTTGCCTCTACCTGCACTTTCCACTTCATACTGATGTTACTGAAGTGGAAGGTGCAGGTAGAAGCAAAATGCCATTCAGGGATACCTGATTATAGTTGCTATCACTTATAATGGCATTTTGCCTCTACCTGCACCTTCCACCTTAGTAACACATCTACACTTTGGGATTATAGAGGGATGCCCTGTCAGTGAAGAGATTCACTGTGATGGTGCAGAGGTGATTTTTATTTAATCTTTATTAGGACCAACATGACTGGGGAATACACAGAAAATGCACAAGCAACAGACGCACATGCATGAGGGACAGGTGCATGAACACGCCCACAACAGACACAAACAGACAGACATTAGACACTCATACAATCACACCCTCTATTTCACTCATACATGTGTATGGTAGACGTAAGAGAGAGAACTCAAAAGTCCTGCATAATTATATTAATCTGCATCACAAAGTATGATTCCATAATGACAAGTTAATCATAATAGCTGTTGAGGTTCTGTAATCCGACCATTCAGAGCTTTCTGCAGGACTGACGTGCATTCGGTTAAGAGGAGTTCATTGTATTTTGATTTTTTTTTTTTTTTTTTTTACATTGTGGTACATTGGGTAAAATTTAGATATACCTATTAACCCTATGACTTAAATGAGACACCCTGTAATCGGTGCTGTTGCCTTTATAAGCGATTGTGTAATCGCGTATATATATATTTTTTTTAATTAAACACTGATATACATTCCCTTATCTTTTGTAAGTACTGAAAACAATTCACACGCTTTCATACATTTCAAGCCTGTAAAATGTTTGGGTCCGAGCTGGTTTGTATTACTATGACATAAACAGTAATAAGAGGAAAAATGCAGCATTTGTCATAAAGTGCTTATTTTACCCAATTAATATTCACGCATCTTTTAAACCTTGTGGTTTTTTATTATATACAACATCTTTCTGATTCATTTTTTTAAATTTATTATCTAATGCACTCATTGATTTTAAGTTAAATTCAGGATTATTGACAATAAATCAATTAATTTGACTTTGGTGGCCATTATTGTTCATTCTCATTCAGTGACCTTAGTATTATTTTTTTTATTCTATGTATTTATAAAAACTTAACTTTAGGCACTGTGCTGTCACAGACACATTTTTGATAGTTTTATTCCCTAACCAGTGTCCATTGTTCTGAAATCTTTTTTCTTTGGCCATAGTTGAAGCTCACTCACTCTCCACACCAGCTTAATCCAGCTCATGGACGACAGGGGCCACCATGGGGGTACAAGGCAGGAATTTATGAATATGGGAGGACACGCATACATTTTTAAGGAGAACATACAAACTCAACACAAAAGGTACTTGGGTCAGGACTCAAGCCCAGATCTCTGGAGCTGTGGCTTGGCATTAATTGCGGTGCTATTTTTGTCATTTAGCAGAGGCCCTTCTCTAGAGTCACAACTACAATGCAGATACAATCTTGCAGTCCAAGTAATTGTGGGTAAAGGACCTTGCTCAGGGTCTCAGGTGGGATCTGAACCATGGACCTTCAGCTCCAGAGGCATTGTCTCAAAGCAGCTTGACAATGTGTTATTCCCAATTTGAGCAACAGTGACAAGGAAAAACTCCCTGAATATTAATAGGAAGAAACCTTGGGAGGACGAAAACTCAAAAAGGGCCCCATCCTCCTTGGGCTTACAGGTATAGATACTAGCCAGTAGGTTTACAGAAATACCTAAAACAAACGAAAATCATCAGGAACTTATAAATTTCTGTAGTTCAATCTACACTGTTCACTGGAACACCGTCTCAGAGAGAAAAGAGGAAATGTAGTTAGTTATTGTAAAAAGTACAAAATCTACTGACAAATAATTACAGCATGAGACTCTGGCAGCAGTAACTGTGGCACCATAGCTAAAAGGTTTTTAAAAGTGAAGAAGCAGAGGGAAACACAGCCAAGAGGGATCACATGAGACATCAACAACCCACCTCCGCAGCAACCGACAAACTTATGTGGTTGCATAAGAGAGACGGCACCCACCATCACCACAAGTATCATTGATCATGAAGCCCTGGCTCTGACTTTGTGCCTCATTCACACACACACGGTTACGGCAGAGTCAGCCGGGATTAGCCTTTTCCAGCTTTACCTGCAAAAATCCTGGTTAAATGAGGACAACCCTTTTAAACGTAAGGAAAGGCAGGTTATATGCACAGTTATACGGTTTTTCCTGCAATTAACCAGGCAGGAAGGGAAACGGACAAAGCGGTTAATTTTCGGTAAAGCTGACGATCAAGGTGGGACTAAGGTATATAAAAGGCATGATGGCTTACACATACGTGTACCAGTACGGATGTGAAGTGAGCCGTACATATACAGTAATACCACTTCGCGCTTCAGCTTTTGCGGCTTCACTTTTTCGTGGATTTTTATAAGATATTAATGGGAAAAATAATGGGTTTTCTACTGAATTCAATCGGCGGAAAATAAATATTTTATGAAATTTTACACGAAAAAAAAATCCCAAAATGTATAAAAATATATTACAAATATTAATTCTAACTAATTATTAGGTATTACGGTGTTATTATTAGCTGTGTTTTATCATTTAAACCAGACCACTGATGTAACTGAGTGGACCTGCTTCTGTGTGTTTAGGCGATTGCGATTAGGCGGTCTTTATTGCCACCTAGTGGCGAGGCGCCGATTGAGTTCAGTTGGGGTTTAAAGCCTTAATATAGTGTATAAATACTTAAATAAATATACTGTTTCTACTTTGCGGATTTTTGTTTATTGCGGGTGGTTCTGGAACGTATCTCCCGCGATAAATGAGGTATTACTGTATAAGGGTAGCATTTAGGAAGGCCAGGAAAATATGCAGATTTAGCTTACCTTACGAAATCCTATGCGGTCTATCGGTTGACTTTCGGTTATCCAGTAAGCATTTTGTAAAGGCTGGTTGCTCTCGTCTTTCCAGGTCGTCTATACGCTCATTTTGTAATTTTATGGTTCTGGCAAAAACTCCCGGAATTATTCAACATGTTGAATCTTTTTGTGCGACCGGGATTTTTTTCCTGGTCTAGG
>JAVSBU010369416.1:0-16085 GCA_033118015.1 Loricariichthys derbyi
TATTAATATCACGAAAATGTATTAATATCACGAGGAAAATGTATTATATTAATATTAAAAGCTCTGAATTCATAGAGTTTGGCCTTGGGAAAATTTGCATACTATTCTTTCATAGTGATTTGTGTCATGGATGTCGAGGTTTTTTGACCCACAACAGCCACAACAAAATTCGACTATGTCTGAACGGGGCATTACAACTCTCTCAAACTCCCTTAGGTAATTTACACCTCCAGATGGCCCAGCTACTTCTGCCAGAGGAATTGGCACCCAGCCATTAAATGACCTACCAGAATCAAAAACTCTGCCTTTTTCTGTGTTAAATAATTTTCATCTAAAACTTGAGATTTTTTTGATTGTTGTTTTTTTGATTGTTTTATACATTCTTTATTTTTTATTTTCCTTTCCTTGCAAAAGTAGAACATGTAATTATGGTTTGACAGAACCAATACCCAGTGATAATTCTTACAGCAGATAATTCCTGATATGCTAAGTGAATACTGATGTGCTTGAATTACAGTGTGTAAGCATGCAAGCTTTATCTCTGTGATACTCATTTATAGGATTCATGTAAGTCATCTAAGCATTCCGGTTAAAATTATGTGGAAATGTTTCAGACAAAGAATGTTAAAAGTCTTCAATTGGCTGGCTTGTTTTGTGATAATCCAGCTCTGCCCAAAATTCCACCTTTAGTTCAGACCTTTAAGACTAAAGTTTGGTGGACACAATTGTTTATTTTATAGAAGACTTTGGAGTTTTCAAGGTTTTTTTTTTTTTTTTCTGTAGCTAAAGAAGCAGTTATATGTCTTGCCAAGCAAAGCAGCTATGTTTATATGCTCTATATATTCTGAAATCTCATCTGTATTTTCAAACCACAATGTGCCATAGTATAATTAACAGGCTTATAATAAATAAAAAAAATAAAAAACATTTTGCAAATCTTTGTCTAAATTACCCTAAAATAATTTTAGTCTAATAGTGTAGTTTAGTCTAATACAGTATAGCCTCTTTGAAACAGTAGTCTATTAAAAGGGTCCCAAAAGGTTGCATACTCATATCCACAAACATTACTGTAAACTCTATATTATATTCATCTTTTCATTGTTTCCTCAAGTTATTACTTTATCATTTCTTGCATTTAATAAATTCTTCATACTTTTGAATCACAGGTCGTGCTGGGGAGTGACTTCATTATTTAATACGAGATCCCAAACTGTACTCACTAAGAGCATATAGTCTGGGGATGTGGGTTTTTTTTTTCTCTCTCCTCCCCTCACGCCATGTATTATGTAGCATGTATTTCCTAACTTAAGTTGGTGCCAAGTATGGCTGCCATGGTGTTCTGGTGCTCTCTTTATGTGAACCTTTATGCCAAAGCAAGCTCCTATTCTGTGAATAATGTTCACTGACAATGGCAATAAACTGATTCTGATTCTGATTAAATAAGATGTAGCCATATTCCACTACATATTATTAATGCAGCCAGTGTCTAAGTAAAAGCCAATAAAATAGTCTAAGTAAAAGCTCACTAAATTTATGAAATCACTACTGCTCAAATATTTCTAGTAACAGGTTTATTGTGTTCCGCAGTCAAATGCTAAAAGAAAACTTAGGACTTGGTTGTGCAACATAAGTATGTGCTGCCTACATGTTTAATTGCGTTCATTTTTGGTGTTTCTGGGAAAAGTTCTGTCGCTGGGAAGTAACTTACTTGTGCATGCTTAGCATTTCAGATGCTTTTGAATAAAGCCTTTGGCATACCGCGACTGTCGTGAGTTTCCAATATTGGCAGATACATCCTGAATTTCATTTAATTTTGCTCAGAGTCTTGAATGAATTAAGATTACGTTGTAGCCTTGAGCCTGGATAACTCCTGCTAAAAGCATCACATTGTGTGATGGGGCATTATACCGCTGTCGTGATATGACCGCGTGAATAAATCTACAGCAGGAATTAAGCTGTTGTAAGGTAAAAATCTACCAGCAGTGGGGTTAGAACACACTGAGAACAGAGCTGGTGCTTGAGATTGCTATGAATCTGAATGAAGCTTCGATTGAGAAACTTGTGATACAGAAGGAATCTGTTGGACTGAAAGTTACCTTTTTGAACTGGTGCTTAAGGATTTTGTAGAAGCTGAACAAAGTTTAGGTCAGTAAACATGTAAGGCAAGGACTTTTGGTTGAACCAAAAGAATGGCTATGTCTGTGTACTCACAATACCTTGGACCTGTGTGAAGTGAATTCGCAAAAGCCTAAACTGTAAATGAGTGAAATCATTTCAGTTACTGGACATACTTCGATGTGTGGTTCTTAATGACAATTGCAACATGTCCTGTAACATTCCCTTTTGTTAACACAAGCACCCATGTGGTCACTAATAATTAACATACCTATAATTGGGACTAAAGTTAATTAGTCTTCAAGCTCTCCCTAGTGGTCAAATCTTGAGCAACCATCTTGGAAATAAATTCCAGTGTCTGTGAAAATACAGACAAACTTTAAAAACGTGTGCGTTAATATTGGAAACTTGTTAAAGCTTGCTAAAGCAAGTCTGTGTATGTTGAAACATACCTCAGTTTAATTTGAAGTGGTTACAGAAAGTCTCTATTAAAAGTAATTGCTACTCAGTTCTCCGTAATTCCGTAATAAACTCAGTAATTTATTAATTAAGTAGCCAGGTTCATTAGTGTTTTACCTTCAGTAAACACTTAGTATTAATATTTGTGAGCCTTTACGTTCATAAAAATCCACAATAATCTAATTTAATTATTAGACAATAAAAGTTTCTAAGGTCCAAATATTAATACACTATAACCTATTTTTGTGTGTATATAGTCTAGGCCCTCATCGATAAAACTTCAAAGACCTTGAATCAATACTGCCATTTTAAAGTCAGACTCATAAAGTTTGGAACAGCATGGCCAATGAATTCCAGTCAGAATCCCTTAAAGTGGAGAACCCCTGTGATAGCACTGAGTTAGCATTGTTCAAGATGACTCAACATCTTGCACCTGACTAGATGAAAATCGCCCAAACTGCTAGCACCACTAAACTTGAGTCCCTGATGACTTGCTCAGTCTGCAAGGAGTGAATTTCAGGCTGACAAATTAGCTGAAATTCTAGGGAAATTGGCAATTGTAGTGGTGACCAAGTCCAGGCACTGTTCCAGGAAACTGGAACGGGTCAATGAAAATTGTCAGCAAAATGGAGGGACTAGAATGTTCTCTCACAAAACCCAACCAAGAGTTGAATGACTGAGAATGCAAAACTAGAGGAGGAGTTAGATGCATCTCAAACTGAGATCGCCAAATTAGAACATGATTTAGCTTCATCTAAAACTGAGAATGCTTGACTCTTATTCCCCATTCTCACATAGCAGTATTTTGACCTGGACTGTCATGGCAAGGCCTTTTCCTATGCTTACTTGTTTACTCTGATTGTCCTAGGCTTCTCATAGCTTTACTAGGCTGTTTTTGTGATAACGGGAGGGCATGGTCTAAATACTACGAACCCTGAATAAAATCAAACCTGTTTGCTTCTTCCCGGGCTTGACGACGAGACCCACGTTTGGACGCTTTACCATGGTTTGACGAAGGCTGCCGGGAACAATATATAATCTGTCCAGGAGGATCCATGCTCTATCATAGAGGATTTCTGTCATTTCAAGGATATAAATGCCATAGAAATGCCATTTTCATTGTTGGATACAAGTTTCTCCGTTCATGAGATACTGGAGTGATTCATCCAAGCTGATGTGCAAGACTGATCAACAGATACGATTAACTACAACATATTCCCACAAATGTTACAGGTATTACTTAATTTAATGTTATATATAGACGTTATTTAATATTCGCCATCTCCAATCATGACACTCTGGAATATATACGGCACCTGCCAAGGTTTAAACGTAGAATAATTTGCATACTATTCTACGCCCCCTTTTTAATTTAATTTTATGGTAAATGTCGTGGCTTTTTGACCCACGATTGCCCAAGCCAAAATACTGCTATGTGAGAATGGGGTACCAGATCATAAAACAACAGCAAACAGCTGTTGTTTTACAGCTGACCCCAAGGTGTCAACAGGCGTTGTCCAGTGAGCCATAGCATTAAATCTTAATCTTTATATACTTCATATCCAAAAAGTATTGTAAAAATGTTTGTGGTTCTTAATGAAGAAGAATCATTAATCTGAAATTTATTTGAAAAAAAATGGATGTCCCCAACAAATGTACAATCCCCAGATTTGTGCTTTTCACTCTAAATAAATCTATTTCCAGTACCAGTAAAAAATCTCTTGGTGTCATGTTAGCTGTAACTGTTAGATTAATATGGGTTTTGTTTTGTTTTGTTTTTGCCACCTGTGGAGTCACACATATATCCGATGCACCCAAGGACTGTAAACAAGCGAAGTGCATGGTCATGAAGTGTTATCTAATTGGTTAGATATAGGAAGGTTAATCAAGACCAGCCTACTAACTCTTGGGTAGATGTTGAACCAATCCTCATAAAATTATAGGAATAGTTCAAAGATGTAATTAAAATTTACCCCACCACTACTATAAATCAAGGGTTTCCATTCACTCCATACATCCTACCGAAGGAAATTGAAATATCTTTTACTGAGAATGAGTGGTTATGTACTTGCTAACTGCACTTCACAGCTGTCATCACCTTGGTGGCTGGCAGTCTCCCAGAAATTAAACGACATCCCCCAGAAACCTCCAGGTAGGGGGATTATGTAGCAATTTAAACTGGATTAATACTGCATATGATGATATCAAAGTATCTGATCTGTTTTCATATTTGAATATTAACAACTGGAACCCTAGGTTTATGTGCCATCAGGGACACACAGTGACTTACCCCTCGAATACCCTCTTTCTCCCAGCCCTGGTGCAATTAAGTCTGGATTTTTAAGTTATAAAACAAGAGGAATTCTCTAACCCTCTCTACAGACTGGTTTGACTGCTGTATTCATGGTCATGCAAGGTAAACAAGAGTCAGTTAAACAATATTAGCCTTCAATATTTCTTTGAGGAATTTTGTTTTTAAACATTTCAATAATTTTCTCACACTTTTCCTTTGGCCTTACCAGCTCCTGCTCTTTAAAGTCTCAGCCTTTCTTTTGTACAAAATCAGGATCACCGGTTGACATCACCTGTTTGCAATCACATCATTATATAGTTTTTAACCTTATTACTACCCATAAATTGCCACCATGCCAACTTTTTTGGAATATGTTTCAGACAGAAAATTCGAAATGAGTGAATATTTGCAAAATAAATAAATAAATAATAATGGTTATCCATTTAAACATTACATATCTTGTCTTTGCAGTGTATTCAATGGAATATGGGTTGAAAATAATTTGAATTATATTGTCTTTATTCATGTTTTAAACAATGTACTAACTTCATTGGAATTGGGGTTGTAAAAGTGGAGACTGACACAGCTAAGAACATATTTTGCCAATGTTAATCCAGCCATGGCAACAGAATATTCTTTTCGTGGGACTGAAGAGTGTGTTGAACAACTATTTTATTCATTTTCACAGACTCAGAAGTCTCTTCAACTTGCATTGGGATGTTTTCATGGATTATAAAAGGGTTCTTAACCAGTGTGTTATCATTAGTCTTAACCATCCTATTGTGATTGGATGCGACCTAAAAGAAAGGGCTCGATTGCACAACTTCACAGAATAGTAGGTTTTATTAAAACAGAAGGTCAAACATAAGCTCCAAACAAATTGGTCTCAAACATAAGATCCCTAAAACATAATAAAATCCTCCATGCAGATCTTCTCCAAGTTGTCTAGGTTCTTTGGGCATCTCTTGTGCACTTTGATGTTAAGCTCCTTCCACACATTTTCAGTTGGATTAAGGTCAGGGACTGACTAGGCCACTGCAACACCTTAATCTTTTCCCTCTTAATCCAGGCCTTGGTTATCTTGGCCGTGTGCTTGGGGTCATTGTCCTATTGGAAGATGAAATGACAGCCCATCTTAAGATCCTTGATGGAAGAGTGGAGGTTTTTGGCCACAATCTCTAGGTAGGCTGTGCTATTCATCTTCCCATGGATGCGGACCAGATGGCCAAGACCCTTGGCTGAGAAGCAGACCCACATCATGATGCTGCCACCACCATGCTAGACTATAGGGGTGATATTCTTGGGGTTGCATGCAGTGCCATACTTTCGCCAAACGCTCTGGGTGTGGTTGGCACTGAAGTCCTCAATCTTGGTCTCATCAGACCAGAGAACCTTGAACCAGTCTGCCTCAGAATCACATTTACATTACTGAGACTGGAGTCTGCAGTCATATTTGGCCTGCCTGATTTGTTATACATTGGTCTTTTGGTCCTCTGACAAGGAGTTGTGCATCATTTCCTCAGGCTAATGCCAGAGCTGGGGGATCATTAACAAAGAGTTGTACGATGATCTGCGATATTGGATTGTTGTCTTCTTGCCTCTCAAGTCCAGTCACTCATGTTTGTTGGTTGTTGGTGAGATTGGTTGCTGGTTGTAACGTATTAATATTAAGATTTTAATGTGTTTCACCTTTGACACGCTTTAACACAGGCCTGAATTCAGCAAGGTCGAACTGACCCACTGTTAATCTAAATCAACCTGATGTTAAACTGATGTTTCATTGTTTATGAACATATGTCTGTACACTAGCACATAACAAAGATTTCTCTGTGATGTACTTGTGATGAACAGATTAAGTGTTTATCTCAAGCTATATTAACATCTCTGAATCATTAATAAAGAAGTGAGACTTTCTGATCCAACTTCCGTGGTGAAAGATTTTCTCCTCCTGCTGCACCAGCCTCTTTCATTCTGACCCTGGGAGCTCCTTAGCACACACAATCGACTTGGCTGTGTTTCTGAGGCTAACAGATATTTCCAGAGCTAATTTCACTGCAGCATCACCAAAATACCTAACACTGATGTTTCATGTGAATCTCTTCTCTGTGTTATCATTTGAGTGATGTAGGCAGCAGGAGGGCCGAGGTAACCCCTAAGCTCCCTTGGTAGTGTAGGGCTAGCGGCGACCCCTACCAGACCACGTTTTCCTCATTTTCATCCCTTTCGTTTGTTTTCCGGCCCCTGCGCTTAGGTCCTTCTCCACCCATTATGACAGAAGGACGCGACCAGTCTGTGGACCTACTGGAGCCCAATACTGACCAGCCAGATATTCAGATATTCGGTATCCAGAGGGTGGTGCTCGGGCAGCATGAGCAGCAGCTCAGGGAGATTGCTGTCAACCTCAACCAGATCGGGTTGGCGGTCCAGGCCTTGCTAATGCCCACTCCCAATGCGCCTTCGTTGGCCCCACCGACGCAACGCCACACCAGCGCGGTACGCGGGGGAGCCAGATAAGTGTCAGGGGTTGCTTCTCCAGTGCTCACTACTGTTTGAGCAGCAGCCGGAGACGTTCCCCTCCGACTGGGCGTGGGTAGAATATATAATCTCCCTCCTAACAGACAGGGGTTTGTCCTGGGCCATGGCACTCTGGAAGGCCAAGGCCCCAGAGTGTGGCAACCAAGCCAGGCTCAGGCAGATGTTCCATCACCCCTGTGGTAGACTTGACCCTGTGCTGTGTCTGCTCGATCTTACCCAGGGCTCCAAGCCAGTCATTGAGTACATCATTGACTTCTGTACCTTGGCCACAGAGGCTGGCTGGGTGACCATGCTCAGCAGATCTTGCCACTGGTCACCCAGCTGTCCCGCCTCAGTCTCATCCTAGACCTCCTGTGGCTCCAGGCCCACAACCCCCTCATTGACTGGGAGTCACGGTCCATCATTTCGTGGGTGCCCCGATGCAAGGAGTCATGACTGTCTCCCAACTGCTGCCATTGCAGGCAGGTAGCAGCAGCACCGGTCCAGACCTCTTGGCCATACCAGCCCCATACCATGAGCTTGGGGAGGTCTTTAGCCAACAGCGTGCACAGGGTCTACCACCACACTGGCCATATGTCTGCGCTATCAATCTCCTCCAGGGAGTCTCGCCCCCGAGAGGTCGCTTATTCACTCTCAACCCCTCCGAGCATTGGGCCATGGAGGAGTATATTAAAGATGCCCTTGAAAGGGGCATAATCAGCTCCTCCAGGTCTCCAGTTGGGGTGGGCTTCTTCTTCGTCAGCAAGAAAGACAGGTCACTCCATCCTTGGATCGACTACTGGGGTCTTAATGCGGTCAACATTAAGGACCGTCAGCCCCTGCCCCTGATGAATTCTGCTTTTGATGCGCTCCAGGGGGCCACCATGTTTACTAAGTTGGATCTGCGTAGTGCCTACGACCTGATGCGCATCAGGCAGGGGGACAAATGGAAGACCGCCTTCCTCACTTCCACGGGGCACTATGAATACCTGGTTATGCCCTTCGGCCTCATGAATGTCCCAGTGGTCTTCCAGCGGTTCATTAATGATATGCTGCGCGAGGCCCTGGACCACTACGCCGTCATCTATCTTGATGACATTCTAATCTTCAGTCACTTTAAGGAGGAGCATGTGAGGCGGGTGCTCCGGCTCTTACTGGAGCACTACCTCTACATCAAACTGCAGAAGACTCGGGGATGCTTCCGCTGGACCTGTCAGGCCCAGGAGGCCTTCAAGTCCCTTATGGAGTGGCTGACGTCCACCCCAATCTTATGGTTGCCAGATCTAGACTGGCCATTTGTTATTGAGGTAAATGTGTCCGAAGTAGTGGTAGGAGCGGTCATGTCACAGCGGCCGATGGAGGACCAGAAGCTCCACCCTTGTGCCTACTTCTCCCGTCACCTGTCTCCAGACAAGCAAAACTACCCCGTGGGTGACAGGGAGCTCCTGGAACTCAAACTGTCCTTGGAGGAGTGGAGGCACTGGCTTGAGGGAGCCAATCATCCGTTTGTGGTCTGGATGGACCACAAGAACCTGGCCTAAATCCAAGGAGCGAAACGCCTGAATGCCTTGCAAGCACACTGGGCCCTCTTTTTCAGGCATTTGGAATTCACCATCTCCTACAGGCCAGGCCCACGGAACCTCAAGCCGGAATCCCAGAGGCCAAGCCTCAGCTGGAACCCATTATTCCCGCCTCACATGTGGTGGGGTCCCTGACATGGAATCTGGACCAGGCCATTTACCAGGCCCTCAGGAGGGACCCCAGAAACGGCCCGGCTGGGCACAACTTCATCCCATCCCAGACCTGGCCCTTAGCTCTTAAGTGGGCCCATGATGCATGCCCGGCAGTACACCCCGGGGGCCCTGACACAGCTGATATCCTCAAAAAGCGCTTCTGGTGGCCTGGCATGGATGAGGACATTAAGTCCTTCGTCACCCGGTGCAAAGTCTGTGCTGCCAACAAGGCCTCCAGACAGCGGCCTGCCGGTTTCCTCCACCCGCTCCCCATCCCCGGTCCCACATCTCCCTCAACTATGTTACAGGATTGCCCCCGTCACAGGGGAAACGTGCATCCTGGTGATAGTGGACAGGTTTTCCAAAGAGGCCAAATTTATCAACCTGGCCAAACTACCATCAGCCAGGGAGACCGCGAACCTGGTCCTCCAGCAGGTTGTCAGTGTGCATGGCTTCCCCCAAGACATCGTGTCTTACCATGGCCCCCAATTCACCAGAAGCTTTTGGTCAGCCTTCTGTTGACTCATTGGGGCCACTGCCAAGTTTTCATCGGGCTACCACCCGGAGTCCAACGGGCAGAACAACTCCCGTGGGCCGAGATTTCCCATAACAACTGCCGGCACTCATCCACAGGGATGTCCCCCTTTGAGGGCCAGTTTGGGTTTCCTTCCCCGTTATTCCTGTCCCTGCCAGATGACGGGGCCATTCCAGCTGGGCCGTATGTCCGACGATGCACGGAGGCGTGGAGAAAGGGTAAGTTGGCCCCAAGATACTTGGGCCCATTCAAGGTGGTGAGGTGGATCAACCCCATCGCCTATAGGCTGGACTGCCCCCACCTTCCACGTATCTTGACTTAAGCCCTTCCTGTGCGGCGCCCCAACTCCTGCGGTCTGCCCTCCTGATCGCGAATTATTGAGGGAGCCCCACCATACACTGTCTGCCAGATTTTGGACTCCCAATGAGTGCAAGGCTCCCTCCAGTACCTGGTGGACTGGGAGGGATATGGGCCCGAGGAACGGTCTTGGGTGCTTGCCCGCAACATACTGAACCCGAACTCATAAGGGAGTTCCGGGCCAACCGTGCAGCAGGGTTGGGCATGTCAGGAGCCGCCCCTAGAAGGGGGCTACTGTCACAGTCTGCACTTGTGCCATCAAGGGGCCCTCCCTATCCACTGATCGGGCTGGCAGGTGATCGAGCATGCCCAGCTCATCAGGCCATTAATCTCGCTCAGGTGGCGTGGGTCCTTTAAATTCAGCACGGCTGAATTGGTCCTTGTCGCGTGCTCGCTTCTGCAGCGTGATCACACCGCCATGTGTTTAACTCAGCCCTGAGTTTTCTTTCCTGTTATAGAGCTCTTACATTCCTGACCACTCGCTGCTTATTATTAATCAGTAATTGCTTTAGCTCTTTTGAGCCGCTGTGTGCGCGATCACCCTGGTGATCTGCGAGCCGATTCTCAGTGCGTCTTGCGCTGCGTATTTAAAGCCTCCTTTCTGGCATTCAGCCGTTTAAGTGCCTCTTGTGCGCGTCCCGAGCTTCCGGGCACACCGCACCGGTTAAAGCTCTCTTTTCCCAGCCTATTGCTGCTTCTCTTTCCCTGGCTGACTGGGGATTCCGTGTGGGTAGTTCCTCAGCCTAGGGAGATCCGCACTCTTCTGTGCCATGCCCCCTTGCTGCATTTTGGTTTTGCCACGCTCTGCCCCTAACGTCAGCAGAGCCAATTGCTAGGCTTCTTAGCCCCTTCTGTGTTCTGTTTCCCTCTCTGCCTCAGCGGACGTTCACCCGATCTCGGCTCATGGTTTTAAGTTCCTTTCCACCTTCCCTGCCTCAGTAGCATTATCACCCGAGCTTGGCTTGGTTTTTTGTTGGTTTCCATTTTGGGTCAGTTTGCGTTCTTTCCCCTGGGTTTTCGCCGTCCGTAGGGTGTGCCCCTCCAACAGGGCAACATGTACCGCCTCAACCGCCAAGGGGGGAGGTGGAGTAGGCACCAGGAGGGCTGAGGTAACTGCTACGCTCCCTAGGTAGCATAGGGGTAGTGACGCCCCCTACTGGACCACGTTTTCCTCATTTTTGTCCCTTTCATTTGTTTTCTGGCCCCTGCGCTTAGGTCCTTTTCCACCCATTATGACAATTACATTTTCTAATTTATTGGTCTCTAATTTATTATTCTACATGTTATATTTTCTACATATTATAATATGATATGATATGATATGATATGATATGATATGATATGATATGATTTTATTTAAACAGGGACAGTGCACATCAATACATTGACCTTTAAAATACAGGAAAGATGCATGGTGCCAGGTTTTAGCAAAGTACTAATTTCCACCTGTAGTCCCTGGACAGGTTGATGTTAAGCAGTAGTATAACAGATTTAATTGTAAATGGACATGAAAACCAGTTAGAAGATATACAAAATACATACATCAAGACTTATCTCACCCCTCACATACACCATTCATAAAAATAAAAAAAAATTAAAAAACCACAACACATTCATCACAGATGGGTGCAAACTTGCTTTTGTAAAAGCCATTTCTTTGTCAAATGTGCAAACACTTTATAACATGTACATGTGATGATTTCATTAGGTAAAGTATTCCATTGACGCATGGCAGCAACAGAAAAAGCAGTTCCAGCAAAAGAGGTCCTACATTTTGTTATGCTGCACTCTCCTCTAGAAGTCGCTCTAGTGACTCGAGTTGTTTTTTCTGAGCTCAGTGTAATAAACCTTCTCAGAGGAGGAGCAGCATTGCCATGAATGATTTTAACAAGTAGTAAGACATTTGCATACATTATTTGATTATTGAAATTCAGGAAATTACAGTTAGAAAGAATATCACAGTGGTGATACTGCCTGGGTTTTTTTTTTTTATCATGGATCCTTAAGGCACATTTATATATTGATTCAGGTGGTTTTAGGATAGTTTTGCAGGCCTGCGACCAGCTTGTCATGCAATACATAAGATGGGAAAAAATAATAGCATGTAAGTACATATGAGATGCCTCGGTGGTAAAAGATCTTCGAATGTACCTGAAGTTTGATAAATTGAATTTTATTGAATTACATAATTTTTAATATGATTTTTAAAGATCAAGTTTTGGTCCAAAGTAAAACCTAAATAAGTAAAGTTGTCAACGTTTTTTATTTTTTCCCCATTAATATGAATAAGTGGATATTTTGGATATTTATATCGATTTGTAAAGTACATTGCCACTGTCTTTTGCACATTTAATGTGAGGCAAAAATTTTGTAACCAGGTAGAAACCTTTTGTAATTCCCTTGTTAATCTCTCAGCCACTTCTGTTATATTGTTCCCATGAGTGAAGAGGACCATATCTTCCACATACATGATGATGTTAGTGTCACAAACCATTGGAAGATCATTGATGTATAGACTAAACAGCAGAGGCCCTAATATAGAGCCCTGTGGAACTCCCTTGGTGCAGTCTTTAAAGGGGGACAGTGTGTGATTTACTCGAACACATTATTTCCTGCCACTCAAATATGATGTAATCCATGTCGGAGGGAAATGGAGTACTGAAGAAAACCTACACAGATACAGTGAGAACATGCAAAAATGCAATGAGAACATGGGGTCAGGATCAAACCAGGGATCTCAGAGCTGTGAGTCAGTTTTCTTTGTGAATCCTTTTGAATGTGAACCTTTGCATATGTGGTATGACCTGTTTTCTTTGGTAAAATGACTTTTCTGCTTTGCAGAATACTGAACAATCTAAAGGGTTCACAACCTTTCATGCACCACTGCAGATACACAGCCAAAAGATAAGGTCACCACAAGTGGGGGCAGTGATATGATCTGGGGTTGCTGCAGTTGGTCAGGTTTGGGTTCAGCAATGTTACTCAAAGAATGAGGTCAGCTGACTACCTGAATATACTGAATGACCAGGTTATTCCAACAATGGATTTTTTTCTTCCTTGATAGCACAGGCATATTTTAAGATGCTAATGTCAGATTCATCAGGCTCAAATTATGAAAGAGCAGTTCAGGGAGAAAGAGACATCAGTTTCTCTCATGGATTGGCCACAAGTCTAGACCTACACCCCACTGAGAATCTTTGGGATGTGCTTGAAAAGGCAGTGGTCCAAATCTCCCATCATCAATACAATATCTTGGGGAAATATTTATGCAGCTATGGACATAAACAAATGTTATGGCATTGCAGAAACTTGTGGAAATGATAATCAAAGCTAAAGGTGGTCCAACAAAATATTACGGTGTGTGACATTTTTTTGGGTAGGCAGTGTAAGAAGGATTACATATTTCTCCAGTTATTCAATGGATTTAGAAAAAAATGTAATATCTACTAATAGGATAGAGTGGACATGTACAGTAGCTATTGCATGTCCTATAAAATCTATGAATGTTAGATGATCATTGCATTAAAATGTCCCATTCTATAATACTTTATTATCATTCATGGGCAGAATGGCATAAGGTAACAATGTGTTTATTGTGGTTTGTTATCATCACTGTGTGCTGCTGGGAACAAGCCACTATTTACTGTAGAGTCAGTGTGACAGGGATCAGGACACTGTGCACTGCACAGCACTCTGGCCTAAAGCTGCCTGATGAACAAAGCAAACAGCAAACAACTGGCCAGGTGAGGAGACATAGGAATCACTTAGATTTACAGAAATGCATATGTGCACATTACTTATCATGGACTAGCCTACTATGGACAGGTGTTACTTAATTAATTTAAGCAGCTAAAGCTGAGCGTCATTCTCCTTCACCACAGCAGGCAAACTATATTCCATATTACAGAACCTCAATGTGCACATATTAATCTCTCCAATCACATTATCAGAAAAAAGAATAAAATAAAAAGCACATCTTTTCTCTTAGCTCCTGAAATAAACCCAGCAGGCATATTTAATAAATTACTCAATTACAACTCTGTATGATAATCATTATGCACTTAATAAGGCTTTGGGTTCAAGGTTTGCTAAACTTCTCTCTTGCACTTTCATGCATGTATAATGTCCACATTGATAAGAATAATATTAAATATTGATTTCATTTCTTTGTACATTGCAGTGTGTACATGAACGAGGGAGATTGATTCCTTTCCGCTTAAAATTCTTTGATGGGTGTCACTACTTAATTACTCTCCTGCTCCACACCCTTTAGTAAAGGACATTTCCTTTCTCATTCCACTACAGTAATTATCAAGTGATCTATCCTGCCTCTTAATTAAGAATCAGCTAAGACTTAAAAAGCCAGATGGAAGGATGCAGTGGGGGTCAGGTCAGGATGACGCAGGACGTGACGGACACGGAATGGGACAGGTCAGGATGATGGAACGGAGGTGACAATGATGGAACATAGGGTACAATGGACCCAGAATGCAGGACGCAACAGACATGGAACGGGGAATCCCAGAGAATGGGGACATAAGGAATATGGAACAGTAAGTGCCAGAGAAGCCAGTTAGGGAGCAGGAGTGCTAGGACGGCAAATGGAGAGACATGAAACGTGAAGGAGATTCAACGCATGAAATGAGCTAAGTAAAGGGAAGTTGTTTCGCCATTGTGATTCTGTGCATGTGTGTTGTTGGCAGTGGTGGCAGGGATATTGAATGGTATGTCACCTGCTTCACAGGGGAGTTGTGGCTCAGGAGCACGCGGTCTCGGCCAGACTAGGCGGAATAGAGTCTGAGTGAGCGAGACAGTGAGAGCTAGACATGACACTTCATGGATGAACAGATTCAACAACATTACAAGCGAACGCCACGCTAGAGGAACGCCAGGCAGAGGAAAGACGGGCCCAGAGAATAGCTCGTGATGTCATTATATAGTAGACAGATCTGGTTTTAGCATTTATTAACTTTTTAAGTCTCGGACAGTACTAGTATTTTATTGTGTTTTAGTTGCATTCTTTCTATGATCTGTGTTATGGGTTTTATTGAGGGTGAACTGACTGTGCTCCCGTTGAATTAAACTCTGCTGTAACATGACTTACATTGTCATCCTTTCTAAACAACTTTGGTATCCTTGAACCTGATAACCTGACATGTTTGTTTTAAAAGCTGATTATGTATATTAATTTAGCATAGTCACGGCAGGATTCCAAAACTGTTTAGAAATGGATGCAGTCCAGCAAGGTTCGAGTTCCGCTATTACTGCACAGTTTGTAATGCCATGGTTTATGGGGGCTGATGAAACTGTTGATGCATTTATCATGTGCCTGAGAGAACTGTTTTGTAGATGGAGAGAGGGTGATAAAGATGGACCTGGTGTCAGGCGTCGCGCTAGATGGTGGGTTTATCCGGCGCCTGAGTGAGGCTTGAGCGCACAGCTGAGTCTCCCTGCATCTGGCGCCCGCATGTGCGATCGCGCTGCGGGCTGCTCATTACTAATCAGGTTTTCAGATAAGACTCAGCTGTGCGTGCTGCTTTATAAGCGCGAGTCTGGCGTTCAAGCAACGCCGGGTCATTAACTCAGCCACCCATGCGGTAAGCTTCTTCTTGTGTCGTCGTGAGCCCCTTCCGAGGCACTCCCCGGGATTCACTGAAGGTTGTGTGTGCTCTCTGCACATGTAAAAATGTTTCCAGTAGTGGCTTTGATCAGGGTTGAGGTGCCAGTAGGCCTGTAGGCCTGGGGCCTTGTTCTGTATCCCGTTCTTCTCTGTTCCTAGGCATTCTCCGAGATTCACTGATGGTTGTGTGTGCTGTCTGCACATGTAAAAGCGTTTCCTGCAGTGGCTTCTTCTAGGGTTGATTTGCCTGTTTCCTGGATGTCTGTTCGTCTGGTCACCCATAATGTGTGCATTGCAATATTTTGAGCAAAACTGTGCTCTTACCCTTCTAATTGATCCTTCACACTCTGCTCTTACTGGTGTAAAGTGCAATTAATGAAGATTGGCCACCAGGCTGGTCCAATTTTGCCATGAAACCTCCCACACTAAAATGACAGGTGTTTCAGTTTCATTGTCCAA